>JAOQMS010000178.1:9543273-9566840 GCA_027563885.1 Erythroxylum longipes
AATATAATTTTGGTAAACTTCTACATAATCCTTTTATGTGTTTCACTTTAGTTTCTAATTCTGAATTAAAACTAAATTTCTTATCTTTCTTAAGTAAATCTTGAAAAGGTTTTCGTAATTGAGCTAAGTTATGAATAAAATCTGAAGCATATGTTAAAATTCCTAAGAAACTTTGTACCTGTTTTTTATCAATTAATTTATCTGAAAATTTAGAAATTTTTTCTAGTATACGACTCTGAAGTTCTACTCCTTGTCCATCAACTTGCATACCTAGAAACTCTACTTTATTTTGTAATTTTTTGATTTCTTTTTTTATAATCCTAATCCATCTTTTATACAAATATCAGCAAATTTATCTAATTGCTTTAAATGAATATGAATATCTTCTGATGCTATCAAATATATATATATATAAAGCATACAACTTATGCATTCATAATCAAATTATATGCATAAAATATCAAGCTTCCTTTGATTTTAATATTGATCTTATAATCTAAAATGATATTTTCAACTATTTAAAAAATTAAATTTGATTATAATATTGATTTCTAAATAAATTAAATTCCTATTTCATAGAAATTTAACTTAATTTATAAACAATTTTTAAATTCAATTGAATATTATTTCTACTTATATTAACTCATTTAATACAATTTAACTGAAAACAATTTCAATAAATTGCTCTTCTTACTTATTATAATTTAGAAACACTATTTTTTTCAAAATTTAATAAGTAAGACATTATATTTCAATTATAAAATTATTTCTAATCTAATTAGAAACTACTTTTCATTAATTAGGAAACTATTTTCTAATATTAAAAGAAAAACACTTTCAAAATTAAACAAAACATATTTAAATTTAATTAATAAAATTATTTATATTATTTATTTAGAGATTAATTTTTCATTAATTAGAAAATCTTTCTTTTAGTAAATTAAGAAAACTATTTTCAAAATATTAACGAAAGCTCATTTCTTTCATTAATAAATAAAAGCACCTTTTCAAATTTAATCAAGAAAAAAATCTTTTCTTACAAATCAAAAAGCTTATTATTCATAAATAAAGCAACAATTTCTAAGTATATAGAATAATAACTCTCTAAATAAAATTAATTATTTTATTTTATTTTAATCAAATTAAACTAAATTAATGTAATTAATAAACACATTTTTTACTAACTTAAAAAACTCTTTTCTTTAAGAAGTTTAATTAATTAATTTCAGTCTAATTAAAATATAATTTATTTTTGATTTTAAAAAATTATTTTAAAAAATTATTAATTAATATTCAATATAATTATTAATCATACTCAAATTAAGAAAAATAATTAATTTAATTATAGAGTTGAATTTTGAGATTTTAAAGCAATCTTGAAATTTTTGGTATAAAATTTAATTTATTAAAGTTTGGAATATATTATTTTATATTTAAAAAATAATTTTATTAGGATTGTATTAATTATATCCCTAAACAAGCCTTATTTTAAGTTAAAAATATCATATTCCTAACTTATAATAAGCTAAATCTTGTGTCCAAACGTGACTATTCTAATCTTATAATATTTTTGTTTCAGAATTTATTACCAAACACCAATGTTCATCCTTAAGGACACCTTAATTTCACATAGTGAAGGAGCTGCCGCCGCCCATGGATGTTCTGCTGCCATGGACTGCTGTCCCCCTTTACCATGGACTGGACTCTCCCATGCACGTCAGCCAGCACCCCCGTTAACTTTTTGAGGCCGGCGACGCCACGTCACAAAACCAGTTACGCTTGCATTTTCCAAAGCAACGTGGTGGCGCCACCCTTCACGCCATCACACCTGCGACTTCTTCGTTAGTGTCGCCGTCAAGCCTTACTGGCGCATCTTCGCTGCATGCTCGCTCCAGTCCGCCGCTAGTCCTCACTGACACATCTCCACTGACGTCAGTTGCTTCTCCACGCTGTGGACTGCATGACGTGCTACCTACACACTTATGTTGCCGCTAGTGTTTGCAGCCATATCAGCCTCATTCGAGGCCGCCAGCAAGTAGTACTCGCCATGCCATGTTTCGAACACAGCCACTCCTGTCTCCGTTATGCAGCTGCCAAACAGGCCTCAATGGGACCAGCCTTGATAACATTTGTTATCTGTATCTCAACAATTTGATAAGTATTTGTTATATGTATCTCAATCAAATCGGTCCGTGCTGATATGATCAAATAAACTTATTAGTTGTATCATAAATCATAATTTCACTTGTATATTAAGGCTTCCGAGCCTTTCACGAAGTAATGAAAAACGGTCCACGTTTCTCACAACTTCTTCAAACCTTAACATGCGATAGTTTGTTCAACAAAAACCACAACCACAATCACAATAACGGTAACATCCATAATACCCTAAAACACAACTAATATTGGTGTGTTTTGTTCTTCCACAAGCTCCGACCACACTTGTTTATCTTAAAGTTGTAGACACCATTTGATGTCATTGAGGTTCTCAAATTTCCAGAAACATGCGATTTGCATACCTTAATTTTATTTCAGATCTAAATCAAATTTAATTTAATTTAATAGCTCTTAAATTAAATTAAATTTTGCAATTACAGTTTCAAATTTTGATCAATTACAATAAAATAATTTAATCACATTATATAATTAAAATCGAATTTGATACTACTGTTAAAATTACTTTAAATTTTATAAAATGATTAACACATAAGTTATGTAAAGTATGAATATTAATCCGTACCTTATTTTGAAGCTTGATCATTTTTTTTGTTATTTCCCTCGAACCGTTTCTGAAATCAACTCATCTCAACCATTATAGTAACACAAATGTTCATATAATGTCCATAAGGAACTTTACAACTATTATAAAGATAGATAAGCAAGAAGTGGTAGGTCCTTTACACAGAGATACCGTACCGGCCGAAACAGAGGTATATAGTACCGGGTTTAAATACTGATCGGTACTGTCTGGTATTATAAATACCGGTTAGCAATGGAAATTTTTAAAAATATAGGGATTAAATTGTAAAATTTTCAAAAAATTTTAAAAATTTAAAATCCCTACTGCCATATTATCCCCCCTTTTTTCAAAATTTTTTTAATTTTTTATTTAATTAAACTTTTTATTGTGATTTTTTAATTTTGTTAAAAAAATAAAATAAAATATTTTATTACTAATAATAATTAAAAATTAAAAATAAATTATTTTATTTAAATTTATTTTAATCTTTTATATAATATTTATTAATAAAGTGTTAATAAAAATATTTATTTTTAAAAATAAATAATTTAAAAATTATTATTTATAAACTAATATTTATTTTTATATATTTTAATTATTAAATCAAATTTTATTTGATTTATATATTTCAAAAATATTTTAAAATTTAATTATATTTATTAATAATTTTTAAATTAATTTTATAAATTAAATTAAATTAAGATATTTATAATTTTAGTAATAGTTTATTTTAATTAATTAAATATATAATATATTTAATTGATAGTAAATTAAATAATATATGTTTTGTTTTATGTTTCAATTTTACTTAGTTGTTTCCTTATCACAAATCTTGTTAATATGATAATGAACTATTTTGCAATTTTTAAAAAAATTCAGGACTATTTTATAAATTTTAAAATTTATCCGAAACGATATCTGGTATTGACCGGTACTGGTATAGTACCGTATCAGAAGCCAATCCGGTACCAAGTCTGGTATGGTACTATTAACATTGCCTTTAAAGCCTATTCCTATGTATAATAGGACTTAGACCTTTTACCAATTTAATTAAAATAAAATTTAATTTCAATTAAAATTTAATTGATATTATAATCACACCAAATTTCATATTCATCTTTATTTATTAAAAATTTTATATTTAATCATAAATTTTGTCAAACTTTATAATCAAGTTCAATTTGATACTCATTCTTTGTATATGACTTATTAAATTTCCAAATATGTTGACAATAGATATAAATTATATCTCTAAATCATATTTAGGATTAGATAAATTAAACTCATTTAATTTATTTTTAATTTTAATTAAACAATTTATATTCATAGATCAAGATTGATGTTTAGCAACACATCATGACCACCTAAATATATAGGAATATCAAAATAATTTTGAATAACCTTTCAGTACTTAATTTTTTTTTGGTATAATTCAATCATTTCATCATATAATGTTAAGATTAGACATAAATGTCACAACTCAACCTTGGATCATGATCGGCGCTAAAGGAACAGTAAACTTAAGATTTGCTGGACCTTTTGCAAGTCTAAAATGTCATCAAATCCTTATATCCATAATAAAGATGAGATTTCCAATTGATCAAATTCATGTTGATAATAATCAAATAGCTATAACAATATACAATACTCAATGTGCTAGAATGGTAAAATAGTTAATATAAGGTAAATATAATATATACAAGACTACTGCAACTTTAGAGTCAAAGGTCACTAATAAACATACATCGAATCGCAGGAGAGGAAGTAGACCGACAATGTACCTTGTCAAAAGGGATTTGAAAAGAGGATCCTGAAAAATATTTGAGGGGAGTCATACCTCACTGAGTGAATTAATAATATGGTTATGTTACACACTCCTAAGGATTTCAAATGATACCTATATATATGTATATATTTACAAGGTATTACATCCATAAATGCAATTTTATAACATAATGATTTTGTTCATCAACATGCATGCATTTCCCATATCAATATCATGTCACATAATCATCATAATCAAAAATAACAAATAATAGTGGAGGATTGACTAATGACCTTATAACATTCCTCTTACCAATAGACTATAGTCATAGGGGCTCTTTTGTTCCACACGAGTCACTTGGTCCAATGTAGTCGACTGTCGTCTGAGAGCTATAATCAACCAAACCACGACAACCTCACTATGACAAGATTGTCGTCTGAGAGAAAGCTAGAACTAACCGCTATAATTATGATACCTCTCATGTACTATATAGTAGTTGACTTCTGAGAGCAAGCTCAACCAAACTGCCCCAATTGCATCATATCTCAATCATTAGATCCAATAGTAACCCAAATTTATACCCAACCAGTTCACCCACTATGCGCATAGACTAGTAACACCCACCAAGTAACTCATACCACAACAATCCTCCACATCATCACATATCAAGACAAACACAACGTTGCACAAAAAAAATATGTAGACATATGTCAATCCATCATGCGTGCATATGATAATGATGGTGATTTCCATGATGGATATGAAATTCTAATGCATGTTCATAACCATGAATATTAAATCATAGGTAGAATGCGCTCCTTCGCGCTGAACTTAGTCTCTCGAAGTGAAGGGTTCTGCTCCTGATTGATCTATAGAAAGAAAAGTAGGAATGACCAGTAAGGTTTAAAACCTAAACCAATTATAGATACCGCGAGAATAAGACCATGACTCAATATTAAGGAGCTTTATTTTTATTTTAAAACGACAATGTCACGTTTTACGAGGAGCGTATTGAAAATTCAGCAAAGTTGTCCCTATAAAACGGACATCCTCCTTCCAAAAGAAGGGTCATTCCTGAAATGAAAATACACTTCTTTAACCACTAGCAACCACAACTCAATTTGGACCTCCAAACTACATGTCCATGCCCAATTAAGTTCATATTTATATCATAAAAATTTATAATAAATCCAATCATAATTTAAGTATATCAATTTTATAACCCATACACCCTTATTTATACTCAATACATCCAGATAATCTCAATTATAATCAATAATGACTCAATTTAATCAAATTCATGCATTTACTATAAAATATAACTCTTTCTAAATTTTTATCTCACAAACTATGAATAATTTTAACATGTTGATTTTATAAAAATTGATCTACATAATATTTGAGAAATTTTGAAACTATTTCCAATCAGTTATGAGCTAGTTGGAAAATTGTCACCATTACTAGGGCATGGGGTATATGCGTCAGCACTGAAAGACGCCCACCCACCCAAAAATGATGATCTCACCTCCTAGAACCTAATACTAGTGTTTTGTCAAAACTTCTTCCGGTTTGCAAGAATCGAAGGATTAAAGTTCAAAGGTGACCCATTTCCGTTCATTAGTAAAATAGGTTAATTGGTGTCAAATTTCCCTCCTTTCCTACATTTTTAGGGTTGTTAGACAAGATGGTAGTGTTATTTTTGCCTACAAATGAATAGAAATAAGAGATTGGTGACTTACGTAAACGAACAAAAATTTTCAGTCATGATTCCACCAAATTCGAGTTGATTTTGACAAAATAAGTTTAGGGGTTTGATAAAGCATCCCGAGAGCTTTCCATAAAGCCTTAGGTTGCCAAAAATGGTTATTAGACGGTGAAGGTGTTAGTGTTGGAAGTTAATTATGAATAGTAACTTATGAGGAA
This sequence comes from Erythroxylum longipes, assembly GCA_027563885.1. Classification (NCBI taxonomy): domain Eukaryota; kingdom Viridiplantae; phylum Streptophyta; class Magnoliopsida; order Malpighiales; family Erythroxylaceae; genus Erythroxylum; species Erythroxylum longipes. The sequence continues at coordinate 9,549,702 of JAOQMS010000178.1, forward strand.
AATGGTTTAAGAGAGAAATGAACTTAAGCTTTCTTAAGCTCAACTTATACTTTTATAGACTTTTCTCTTTATTGGTTTGTTATGAGTAATTTAGCAAAAATTTGGATCGTTGTAATAAAACATATAAATAATTTCTGCTCTATTTGAGCCCAATTATATTAGTTTTCTAGCATTAATAATTGATTCAATTAGTGACATTTGAAAATTTTTTCAAAATGTAATTCTACCTTGGCCAAAGATTTCTTGAATTAATACTAATAGAGAATAATAGAACATCATCCCTAATCACTTTCGGGTGTTAAATCCTATATTAATCACTTAACTACTTCCATATAGTTCATGTTACATCTAATAATTATCGAATGAGCTACCCTTGACTAGAATATGTTATAACTAGTATCAAAACATAATAATTCTTATATGAGATAACTTTGGAGATCTTAAGTTGAAGCATCACCTACAATCATCATAATCAGAATGTCAATAGACATACAAGTATTTTCCAAATAGAATTTTCATATCGGGTCAGTTTAGTGAACTTATTCTCTAGCAAGCACCTATACGTTTATTTAAATATCTCCATACTTTACTCTATGAGATCAACTACTTCTTCCATAAGAAAAAACATAACGTATGCTAGTCTTTTTATGCTCTGTTGATGTTCAGTCTCAATAGAATAATGACTAAGAATAATTTAAAGATGATATAAATGCAATATGAATCTCATAATTATGATTTTATCATAATTTCATTTGCAATGTATATTTATCCTATAGACTTTATTATATATTTCTAAATATGTATAAGATAAAGAATGTCTTTAAATAACTATGTCACTATATTATAACTAACCGATTGGCTGTAAGGTATAAATTAACATTTTTAATTTACTTGAATCACGATGAGAGGATTCAGTCAAGGAATGATATATTTCAAAATAGTACTCCTAAAAGAAGATGTAATAGATAGTTATCATGTTTAAACTGATAATTTAATTGGCAAGTTCAACACGTTAATTTCATGATTACTAATTTATTATTTTTTCTACAAACTAATTTTTTTGGTGATATAAACTCTTTCACAATAAAAAAGAGATAGGGTTAATATCTTAGTAATGGTGAGCAAATTTTTATTTGAAGAAACTCTTTTTTTAAATCTCAAATTTATTATTAAAAGATATGAAAGTTTTTGTCATTTAAGTAATTTTAATAAAGTTTTAATTTTTAAAAATTTTAAAATCTTTTTTGTGATATTTATTTTACAAAAAATTCATTCTTTTAACTTTTGATTAAAAAATGATGACAAAATACACATACATAACCACTCAACTCAGCTCTTAATTCCTAAATTAATCTTTTATTGTAATTATCTTAGATTACCTGTTTGAGATAGATTTAATTAATAAGAGTTTAGTTTGAGAGCTGAGTTAGATTGTCACACTACAATAGATGGGACTTTTGACTACGTTTTCATTAAGAATGAATTAAAAATCGTCGCTAAAAGTCACCTTTTGGCAACGATTTAACAATTTATAGTAATAAGTCTGACATTTTGAGACGTTTTCTAAATTTGTTGCTAAATGAATATTTTTTAGGATGATTTACGAGAATCGTCGTAAAATGAGGTCGCCAAAAGGTGAATTTTAGTGACGATTTTTAATTCATTCCCAATGAAAATGTAGTCAAAAGTCCCATCTATTGTAGTGTGACAATCTATTGCAACGACTTAGTAATTTCATCCCCAGATGGCTAACCTTGCGCATTGAATTTGCTAAACTTTCGCAAAATGTTATGCTTTTGGTGACAAAATGTAAATCATCGCCAAAATCTTATGTTAAATAATTATATTAGATGATAGTTTCTTAGGGGAATTTTGATGAATATTTGTATGTGATAGTATTCTTAAAAATAATAATGTTTAAAAGATAAATTTTTAATGCTAAGTGTACGTAATAATCCTAAGGTTAATTATAATTGAGATTTATATGATTTTTCATATTTTTTTTCATTTGTTTTGTTTATAAATTTGTTTAAATAGCTAATATATTCAAACTTTATAAATTTGTTTAAAATCATACTATTCTACATACTACTAACCTCCTTTCATACAAAAATTTCATGAAAATAGAATGGAGCATCCAAAAACATAATCATACCTAAAATTTTTAAAGTTTTAAACATATTATTGAAAAATACAAGGTAGGTTATTTAAATTTGGAAAAGTAAAAAATTTTCGGACATAAAAAGATAATCATACCTAAAATAGTAATGTTAATAAGACGAAAATATCATAAATTTAAGTTAACTACTATTCTTAATCATTAATATTTATTAACAATAAAATAATAATACATATAAATATTAAAATATGGTAAGCAATATAATATATGGTAAGCACTAGAAGATGTTAATTAGAAGTTTAACAATTCTTACATACCAAATAATAAATAAAGTTTCATGTCTAAAATCCCATTACACAGTGAAAGAACTAATTATTTTTTTTAATTCTAAGTGACATTAGACGTGGGAGATTTGGTAAAGGGAGTTCCTAATGTCTGGATTCCCAAGAAGCCTCATTGCACGTTCCAAGCCATCAATTGAAACATTTAAAGATCTTCCCTCAGGGTTTGGTTTATTGACACCCTCTTCTAACATTTTTTTTTGGTTTAACTAAATTTACAGAAGATACAATGAACGATTCCCCAGATGCAGTATGGCTGATGGTATTATATGAACTGCACGTAGTAAGCATTTCACCTAATGAGCAAATGGTATAGAAAAATCAAAACTAAATAAAATGGTATTAGGAACCCAAATTCAAACACATGTATACCCGATTAATAAACTCTGTCATCCTCACAATGAATGAATATAGTTTTTACAATTGACAATAGTTCTGAAACAACCGATTTCCCTAATCATGTACAAACCATCGAGACATCGACATCACCTCTATTTCCGTCTATGTTCTATTTAATGTTAGAGGAAGCTTAACAGAACATGTAGTATATATAATCTTATGTTCATATTATAGCTTCATAATAGAAAATGAAATACAAATAATGAATAAAGAGAGGTAGTTTGGATGATACTAAAAACTTTGAAGAAGAAGATCGGCTATAGAAGGCAAACGGTGATTAGTGTTTGATGAGGAGATTTGTTCTACATCAATTTGTTTTTCATTATTGAGAATTTTACCACATTCTTCCCAGCAGAGCTCATTTCTACCATCAGAAACTAGTCCCCACGTCACCATTCCACGATGAATTAATGTTAACATTTTTATTTTGAAAACTTAATAGAAGAATTCTTATTTGAATGTTCCAACTTTCTAACCTTTTTAATTTTGTGACTATCAAGTAAGACAACTTCATATAATAAGGCTGAGAATGTTAAGTGTGTATGTACTATGTTTATTATATGCATAAACATCCCTTGCAGCTTCGAAATATGATTGCTTTTATATACATAACACCCTTTCTAGAATCCTCTAATTTAAATAGTTGTGTAATTGTGATTTGGCTTTAGTTTATCTTCGTAATTAGCTGGTTAGTTTTGAGCTAGTCCATTATATATATGGTATCATAAAATATGTTTTCAATAAAGTGAAATGTGTGTATGCTAAAAGATTTGGTCTTTTCAGAATAAGATTAAAATATGTCAAATGGTTAAATTAGCTAGCATTATGCACTTTTATAAACTTTAATGATCAAATGATAAGGTATCATGCAAAGTTGAACTGATTTCAAATAAGATTTAAGATTTTGAGTCATAAAAGATTGAAACACACAAATCAATATATATTTCCTTTGAAGTGTATTGTCTTATATTAGGATTTATCTGTAGAACTTGCCTGGAACATTTGAATACCTAATCGATATATGCATGTATAAGAATAAAAAAAGCCTTTCATTGGTTTAAAAGAGTTAACTTAATAACCCACCCCAATTCTGTATCCTTAGTTAGCTCCTTTAAGCCATAACCTTATTCTTTTATTGTATAACTATATTACAATCCAAATTCTGTATGTAAACATCTTTACCTATTGTTTTGTGGTTGAAATTAAGAACTCGGTTTATTGATATATGTATTCATAAAAAGTACCAAAAAAAGAAAAACTAAGAAAGGTAGTAGGAAGAAAACTCAATGTGATTGGAATTATTCTTCATATGACGTAATTAACCATTCCTAAGTGAGTTAAATTAAATATTCAAACTTATACAATTGTTACCTATATATGTTTTGATGCCTTGCTAATATTTCTAGTTTTGACTATTTGACTTTTAATTGTTATGTCTAATCACAACCTTCTGACAAGTTGAAATAAAGTCCTTATGATGGATACTTGTATATATTATAAGTGGTACATATTAGGTGTAAAAGCAATCGTATGGTAAATTAGAACATAATCATCCATTGCAAATTATGCCTTGATTCTGTTACAGACCTTTCATAAAATAGTTAGTAGGGTTTCATCAAACAAGCATGGAAGGTGGGAAAAAAAATTCTACCTATACACATCCAACATAGGAACACAATTCACCATCTTCCGAACACAAACAGAAACGGAAACCTATACACCATTTGTAGAACATAAAACATACATAAACTTCAAAACTTGAAAAAAAAATAGAGCACAATAAGGAGGGTTCTTGGTAACAGAAAAGAAGAACAATACATACCAACACAAGACACGACGGTGAAAACCACTAGACAGGAGACGAGCACAAAAGAGGTTTTGGACAGTTCCTCGACAGATTACAAAGAGGAAATCGAAATTGGCTAACATAAAAACGAAGATAACTTTGTTTCTTAACTTTGTTTCTGTGTTAATAACCTAGTAGAAAATGATTTCGTTTTTTTTAAGCTAAACAACATCATTTTTGATTCAGTCAGAAAAAATATACCGTTTAGCTAGGATGCAAAAGCCCATCGCCAAATAGTATGCCATTACCATTTGGCTTCACCTTTAGATAACAAAATTATATATAATATATACATTATATGTAACAGTATGAAATTTTATTATAATAAATAGAGAATTATGATTAAATAGAGTAATATATTACATAAGTTAGATATAAGAAAAATTATATATTATTAATAATTCATAAATCATTATAGTAGTTACAACTATTATCTATACATTCATATAACATTATATTAATTACCATATATAATAATAATAATAGAAATTTAATTAAAAATAAATTGAAATATATTAAAACATGGAAATAAATATTAAATATTACTATCATGTTCTTAAAAGTCAAATATAATATTATTCAAAATTTGACAATGATTATATAAGTGTAAAAATAAATTTATTTAACAAAACTTTCATTTATACTTTTTATTAATCTTTTTAATATATATATGATTTCATATTTTTATGCGGCCTCACAAAACTATATTTATTATATATTAATTTTATATTAATTTATGTTTATGATATATTAAAAAATTAAGCCAAATTTTAAAATCTATTAAAAAGTATAATATTGGCAACGACTTACTAAATTGGTAGCCAAATCTTCTTCTGTTGTATAACTTATGGTGACAAAATTTGTGATCATTGCCAAATGTTAATGCATTATTTGGTGAAAACGAGATCGTTTTCACATCTGTTGAATCGAAAGGGCAAAGGATTTTGTAAGTTGGTAGCCAAATATTCTGATACTGACTAACCTTTGTCAGTGTCAAGTTACAAGGCATGCCTGAGGGGTTGTGCGATGTTTGTTGAATTGATTGTATTTGTTTTGAGTGTTAGTGGTTGGATATTTGTGGGAATGTCTCAACGTTAGTGAAGAAAGGGAAAAGACATGATTTTTAAAGTTACTTTGAGATGAATTTATGATGTTTTTAAAGTGTTCGATGAAAGTTTTGTCACGATTATGTTAAACTGTTTCATATGTTTTGCTTTTAGCTATAAAATTAAAAAGAGACTTACTACTTTTTAGTTTGAATGTCAATATTCTTATAATTCAGAAAGTAAATTGAGAATGAAGAATGTACATGGATTTCATATACCTAAACAAGGCATGTCCAAAAGATAACTTCTTATTTTCAAAGGTTGCTCAATTAGTGGATGTTACTTCAAGTCAACATAATCTAAGGTTATAAATGGCAAGTTAACATACAATTAGACCAAGATGAATGAAACAAATGAAGAAAATAAATCATTTACCTTGTACCTTTGTTATCTACTGTTATAAATTAGTGATGTTAAACCTAAATAATACGTAAGCAACATTTAATTTTTTGAAAACAGCTAGGAAGAAATATGGGAACATATGTCAATAATATAATTGTAAGAATAAATGTGGGAGGAGATCATGTTGCTAACTTAGAAGAATTGTTTACAACCCTATGAAAGGCTAAGGAATTCGAGTGGACCCAAGAGTAGTAATCGGCTTTTGAATAACTAAAAGATTACCTTAAACGTCTACCATTATTATCAACCCTAAACTTGTTTAATATCTTGGAGAGAGGATTCTTATGTAATAAGAAAATTTCACCCTACACACTATGCGAAAGCTCTAAACACTTAGAGATCCCTTTTAAGGTAGAAATCTATAATACAATGGCCAAGAGATGCTAACATTAATACTAAGTTTTTCCATATTTCAATTCTTAGCATAAGCAATGTTAATATAAAGTTAGCTTTCGAATTATGTGTGAGAACATGAAGCTAAAAAAACTAGCTTAAAACTTTTCCAAGAACACCTTAGGTTGCTCTAAAGAAAATGGATGTAATATTTAAGTTAACAGAACCTTTATCCCTCATTTAATCACTAATTGACATGTTGATTTCCTTATCATTCATGAATATTGATATTGAAAGATCCTTGTTCATCATTGATGCCAATAAATCCCTTAGAATTGATAGCATAAATGCCTTCTTTTTAAAAAGTCTTAGAGCATATTATGGAATACTATCACAAATACAATTCTAGAATTCTTCTCAATAAGTAAGTTAATGCGTTTGATAAGACATTTATATGCTTCGTATCAAACGAATAGAGCTCCTCAACTATGGAAGACTTTGGATATATATTATGTTATAACATTTTGTATAAGATTATCTCTAATATGCTTTCTTTAAGGCACAAAATTTCTCTTGGCATTGGTATACTTTTGCAGCCCCTGTGGACAAGATTTAATTGACAAAATTGTCTAGTGAGGTGGGTGTAATTGCTAGAATGAATTGCATTACCTCATGCATGCCAAAAAGTTGAAGGAAGACAACTTGCTACATAATTCTTTGGATAAAGTTTCAGTAAAGTTTCTATTTATTTAATTATATGCAATATTGTTTGACTTATTTAAAGATTAATTTCAATTTTAATTATTGTTCATAGATGAAGCTAAATATCATCGATATCGACAATCCTGATGTCTCAAATTGTGTCACTCCACTTTTGAAACAAAAGGCCAAAGATCGTCCTTATTGACTACATAAATATTACAAATCTTTCCCTTTGGATGAGGAGGACCACAGACATGTTCCCGAATGGATGTTTGAAGAAAATTGGAACAATATGTGTGATTATTAGGACTGTGACAACGTTAAGGTTTGTTTTCTTTCTCTTCACATTTGCTCCTATTAATCTTGTTACATAATTTAATGACGATTTCTTTTCTTTATTTAGGAAAGGTGTGAGAAGGCTTTGTTTAAAAATGAAAACTCCTCACAACCAAGGCTCCTAATCATTTCTTGTCGTGTGAAATAAATATGTAAGTTCTTTGTTTACAAGTGATAATTATATCAGTGCATATAATATTATTTATTGTGTTTTGAATTTTTTTCATAAAACAAAGTTAGAAGGAATTATATGGAGAAGAGTATGATACAATCACATTCTACAAACTAACACATTATAAGGAAGGTGAAGGCTGGATGTCTGAAGAAGCGCACAATAATTATGTAAGTATAAAAATTTGTTAAAATTTTAAGTTTATTTATTTATGTAGAACTAACTAATAATATTTTAATTTCATTTTGATTTTTTTAAAATTTTAGAGTAAGATGTGTAGTCGCTGCAAACATCAATGTCTGAGATAAATGAGCTCAATATAGATGACATTTGCAATAAGGTGCTCGATATAAGATCTGGCTACATCAAAAGTCTTGGGTTTGGGCCTAAGCTAACTACTTTGTCCTCATCAACACCAGCAAATGTTGATCGTCTTCAAGAAGAGAACCAATTACTTAAGGCTCAATTAGAATGTAATGAAGAAAAGTTATAACGTCATGAACAAAACTTACAATGTACTGAAAAAAAGTTGGTCAAGTTTGAAAAGATGGTCAAACAAATACTTGGCCCAAATTATGTATGTAGTAGTGGTGATGAAAACTACTCTTAGTCATTAAACTAATATTTGCATTTTTTATTTTGTACATTAGTATTTTTGTAAACATTTGTAAATAACATTTAATGATATTTAATTGTTTATAATTTTTAATTAATTTTACTATATTTTGTATAATAAATTATATAACAAAAATATTAATATTACATATAATAAGATGGATTAAAAATGTCACTAATAATTATAATTAACGTGATAAAATACTTAGGAAAAATTTATATGATCAAAAATTCCAACACGTCGCTAAAAAGCTTTAGTTATGATTTACAAATCGTTGCTAATAAGTTTTGGCTACGTTTTAAAAAATGCAGCAAAATAATTTTTGCTACATCTACTAAATTGTTGCCAATACATTTTAACTACACTAAGCTTTCGTTGCTAAAAAAAATTAGCTACATCACAGAAAACATAGCAAAAACTTTTAGTTACGAAATCAATTTCGTAGCTAATAACTTTTTGCCACCAAAAGCAAGCAAACCAAAAACTTTTTGGCGACAATTTCTAATATAATCTCCTATCGGTTTTAGCTACTCATTTGGCTCCAAGCAAAACATATTTAATGATGATTTAGTCAAAACCTCGTCTATATATAGTTTTTCTCCACTGGAATTTAGCAACAATTTATGCGACTAAAATGAATGTATAATGTTCATATCAAGTGTATTTATAATTAATTTTTAACAAAAAATCAAGAGAAGAAGATTTTTTGAAAAAGTAAAACTATAAAACCTTTTTCAAATATTTAAAATTTAAAAGATTTTTCAGAAGTTAGTTAAACAGAAATGAATTTACGTGTCTTTTACTCCAACTTGTTAAAATTTCTGTTACTCATGAGCGTAGTTGTTTCTTGAACATTGTTGGCTAGCTTTTTCCTAACATCTTATATTACTTTTAGTTTTTATAAGCAATGTTTCTTAGATTGAGAAAGCAGGCTTACTAATTTGCTAACTTGACGCCATGTTGACCTTTCATGGTCGTGCTTAGCCAAAAAAGAAAAGTTGTTGCTGGGATGTGGCTGAGATTATATGTGGAGATTTTAAGTTGAAAATATGTATATTGAATGAATGAATTGCTCTTTTCCCAGTTAGCTTGATGTTCTTAAGTCTTCTCCGATCTTGGTTCTCCAACTTTAGGTTGCATGGACTTCCACATCGTTGACATTTAACAGTCTACAAAGTGCCTAATAATCTAACCAATCATATTCTGTATCCATATCAGCATTTTTAATAATGGATTACTGTCTCTTCATCAAGATTTTTCCACTACTATATATCTTAGTGGCTACAAGAGAACAACCTGGAGGTTTTAAAGAGACCAAATTTTCTTTCATTCTCTTTCTTCCGAGTCTTCTAAACTAAACAAAAGAAAAACCTTGAATCAGGGTTTTCAAAACAGTGTTGACTGGCAGCAATACTAACATCAGCAACGATAACGTCCCTCCTTTGTCGAAACTCAACTCATTCAAACGGTGGTATCACACACAAGCTAATATTTAAAGGGTTTGCTTTAGAAAGTTAATTAGAGCATTACAATAGAATGCAAACTATGGAGTATCATCATTTTCAGGGTAACATAACTGTATGTCAAAGCAAAAGATTGTGGAGAAAATTGAGGATCATCTTTGAACGTAATCATTTAATTAGGTCCCTTTTCCATTGAATGGTAGATAGATTAGCATTGATGACAATAAGTTGCCGGTGAAAGTTTCATCAGAGAACAGAGTCAAACACGCCCTGGAATCTCTGTTAGTTGGTGGTTTTGAAGCACATGCAGCTACTACCAATCTGAGTATTAAACCAGAACGTAGCATCATAAATAATCTAATGAGCTTCCCACCACTCGTTTCGTTGAATGTTCGGTATTTGAGCAGCATCTGGCTATAATCTCACCTGTTATAACTACAATTTCAACAATCCTTCATATCCACCGACTCTGAAAAAGCTGCTTTTATCACAATCTCTCAGAATAATTAATTTTGTGTGACACCGTAACTGCAAATCGGAAACGTCCACTGGGATTTGGTATATTTCTTGTTCTAGTATTCTTGGACTTCAGATGGATAATGACAGTATTTCAACATTTTCTTTTACATTTGAAAGAAATACTAGCAACAATTTCTACCATACTCCTTGAACCTATCAGAATTTCCGACAAACTAGAGAGGGGAAGAATTCGAACCTTCTTGTCACTGGACCACATGGTAATGATCATATGGAATCATTCCCCTTGTAAGTATCGAATTCTTTAGGAGATATCCAGGGGGATAGGGTTCTCCTACACAATCATTTTGGCTTAATGTGCATAATTAAGTAAAAAATTTATTATTATAGTAAGTACAGTTTGAACATTGAACCAAAATTCTTTTAACATATGGAAAAAGTTTCATCATTTTCACTGAACTAAATACCGTCTTTTTTATCATATTAGTTTTACATAATCAAGTAATGCTTTTAATTTGCCATTGGATGTTCATTGACGCCATATTTCTTATTTTCTTTGTGCATGTTTTGCAATTTTTGGTGCATAAAGGGTAAACCATGCATCTGCTTTGGGAATGGAATTTCAAACATCTACTTACTGACAAAACACCTTTTCCCTTGGAATTTGTTAATTTTCACTTCGCCCAACTTTTATTTCATTGACTATACATATTATTGCTTACCTATTCCCTATATTCTGGTATTAGAAACGGAAAATGCTGAAGCATAAGGTAAGAAATTGTATTCCAATGGGGCACAAAATTACGTTGACATACGGAAATATAAAACCTGCATATGATTTCTTCTTGATAAATAGTACACGTATGCTGAACTAATCAAATGTATGTATCTAGTGAGAGGAATATAGTGGAAAGTTTGCTGATTAATCACCTTCCTAAAGTGGATAACCTTGAAACAATCTAATCTTGAGTGCCTTGAAGGTGACAAACTAGCTTGGCTTAAAATAATGGATTTAAATACATGAGACCTCCAATTATGGAGATCAGTGAGGGGCATGGCATCTAATTGAGTCATATTAATCCCACCTGATTAACTATCCTTTTCTGATGTTCTATCCCATTGATGGACCCAATTGATTACTGAAAAAGAAGCAGCGTCGAAGGAGGATTCAAATCTAGTCCCGTCAACAAATTAGACCCATTATCCTTCCGTTTTTCTTCAACATTAGTGATGGAAGAAGAAGCTGGACCTGTCACTGTGACGTCAAGGTTTAGGTCGGGCAATAAGCCACATGGGTCATCCTCCAAGGAACTAGCTGCATCAGATACTTGTTCATAATCGGTTTTCGGTTTCGCCAAGTGTTGTTCTACTTTGGGTTGAGTTTTGACGCCAGAAGAAGTTGCACTGGCAGAGTTTTGAGAGTCTTGAAGGCGAGGAAAGGAATGGCTTAGACGATGATTATTTGGATCAATCCCCCGGTTTATTAACTTTTTTCTTAGATGAGAATTCCAATAATTTTTTACTTCATTGTCTGTGCGTCCAGGTAATCTCCCTGCTATCAGGGACCATCTGAGAAAAAAAGAAAAGCAAATTTAGGTCATTACGATGACTTAAATTCATCTGAAAACATGGTCACTAACATTACAGAATAAAAGTTTCCACTGTGACACTTATGTTTGATATAAGCAACAACTAATCCCGTATGTTCCTCATCTTTTTTACTTAATCTGTTAATTTCTAGATCATAGTGGGAGTTATTTTCATTTTGATTGGTGAAAAGAAGGTATGGGAACTTCGTTTTTGGGAGTAAGTGTGGGAGTTCTCAGGACTTATGTTTGTGTTTAGACTAGTGGATGGTGAACGGAAGGTATATATTTGCTCTCTGTCTTCTTCTGGGGCACCTTAACTAGAATCTGGTAGTATTAGGTTACACCCTCTTTGTTGCTTCTAATCTGTGAAAAAGCAAGAAAGATGACGTATTCACAGACGAAAATTATCTATATATGTATTATATTATTCGCTCAATAGATTTCTTTTAGAAGTTCTATTAGAATTCACATAACGGAGGAGAAGAGGCTTTTGAATTCGATAACTATTGCTGAAACTCACTAATTCCTTCTCTAACTTCTGGAAAAAGGAAAAGACAAAACAAGATTACGAAAGATTTGCTCGGACTGCAAGGCAACTGAGAGCTTAAGCATATATATCGTACCGGTTTCCTAGGAGTGCATGAAGCTTGATGATGAGATCTTCTTCATCTTCAGTAAAGTTCCCTCTTTTAAGATCAGGCCTCAGATAGTTTATCCATCTCAGCCTACAACTTTTACCGCAGCGAAGTAGGCCTGATTAAAATTGTGAAAAATGGCACGCGAATTTAAATTTCTTCACTTTTAACTTCGGAATATTTCTATGTATGCGAACTTTTGATGAGGTATTTCATAATTCATATGGAAATCTGCACGGAAAAATGTTGCTTTTACAATTACAAACCTGCAGCTTGAGGAAGTTTACGCCAACAACCTTCACCATGCTTTCGAATGTATTCTATCAGCTTTTGGTCCTCTTGCTTAGACCAAGCTCCTTTGTTTGTGTCTTGCTTATCACAACAAGGCTTTCTCATTGATTCCCTTATTAGCTGATCTCAAGAGGTAAACTCAAAAGCCTCAGTTGGGATCCCTAAACATGAGAGATCGAGAAAGAGAAATTAAGATAAAGGGTAAAGAAATATCGAAAGTCGAAGATGAATAGACGATGGAAGGGAGGCAGAGAAAAGAGGAATGGAGGGTATATATTAAGCTTTTGGCCAATTTTGATAGATAACATGAAAAGGGTTGACTTGGACCGGTGGTTTGGCCATGCGTGACTGCGTGGGTGTTGAGAGAGAGAGAGAGAAGGTGGCGAGGGCTTTGACAATGGATTCTTTTTCGTGGGGCTTTTGTTAGTTGCGCGCCGTTTAACCCTTCCGTGTAACTGTTTGTCTGTCAACTCTTTTTTCTCCGATTCCTTTGTTGTAATCTGTAGTTTGATCTAACTTTTCTTATTCTAAGCAGTCAGCTTTTAATACATTAGAATTGCATACTACTGTAGCAATTATATAAGTGATGTGGGTACGCTATAAATTATATGTACTCAATTCCGATAACATTATACCATCGCCAGGAAAAAATAACACCAAAGCGCGAAATTATAGTCGGAGAAGTAATTATCCAGGTAACATGACTTCTATGGCCAATGCAACTATGTAGCAGGGAGAGAAAAAAATAAAGAGAGTAATATAATGTTTAGGGGAGAAAAATGTTATAAATTGGAGATCATTGTAATCAAGATAACAAAGTTAGTAATTTTTTTAAAATTCGTATCAAGTCCTATCTTAAACATTATTTTTGTAGTGTTACCCTAACTTATTGTTACATATAATTACAAGTAATAGTATTATTTCAGAGATTCAGAAGCATCAAGTAATTTGGTACTCATGTTCTATAAATAATTCCTCACATTTTTGAAACTATTTGATCATTAAAATGTTGGAATTTATATGTAGGGAAAATATTGGATAGTTAAGAAAAGAATTTTCTGACTATACCCGTGAGAAACGTCAATTCGTGGGATTCCGGTTTTTTTCTTCTTGTGAAGTCTTTAAAAAGATGTATGAAAGAAGTTGGCAAGATCACATGTCTTCACGTTGACTGATAGTTTTGAGCTGCTGAAAAGTGGAAATGCCTCGTTCCTACGTGTGACTACTCTTGTGACGCATCTTATCCTAACGAACAGTCCCTTACCTTTGTCTTCATTGTCTCCAACTGCCACCTTCTATCTTTCTAATTAGCAGAAATAAATATTTATTTATAATTGGTTGACCCCATAAATAAAAATTAAATACCTTTATGTGATTGGAAAATGACACCGAGTAGCACTTACTCTTTATTATTATTATTATTATTATTATTATTATTATTAACATTATTGCTTTTCAAGTTGAAAGAAATATCTAAACCAAAACCTTCATCATCAATTATTTTCTGCTCTACTCGTCTGAATAGGTAACGAGAATTGGTAGTTAGTTTTGTCTCTATCGTTTTTCGTTTATGCCTATATTTTCAAGTAAGATCCCTGTCAAGTTTTCACTTTAAAAAATAATAATTCAATCCGGGTACACAAGTAGCCGAATGAGATTTAACATGGAAGATTATACTGACTTTGGATTCAATATAGAGATATTCTTATATGCCTAGTTAAAAACCACTACAACAAAGTAGACATTTAGCTTCTTTTTTTTTTGCGACGTTAAAAAAATCATTGACAAAAGTTATTATATTGCGACGATTTTACAAATCTTCATTAAAACTAAGCTTTTAGCGACTAACTAAAAAAACGTTACAAAAAGAACAATATTTCGTGACGAATGACAAAAATCGTCGTGAAATGGAGAATATTTAGTGACGATTACCGAAAATCATCACAAAATGATCCACAATGGGTGACGATTTCAAAAATTCGTCGTTAAATTAACTTTTGGTAACGCTTTTCAGAAATTGTCACCATAATTTGTTAAACATTTAGTGACCAATGTCCGAAATCATTATCAAAGGGTTCACAAGTGGTGATGATTATACAAAATCGTTAGTAAAAAGACGTTTGATTTTTTGCTACGTTTTTGACATTTTCGTTAAAAGTGGTCATTTAGTGATGATATTTGGAAGCGTGACCAAAAGATCAACATTTGGTATCGTCACCAAATGTTACACATTCAGTGACGATTTCTGAAAATCGTCACTAAATGGTCCACATTCGATGACGATTTTTAGAAATCTTCACCAAAGGTTCTATAATAATTTGCAACACATTTGACGACCATTTGCCTAAATCGTCACCAAAGTGTTGACATTTTCCGAAATTGTTAAACCAACATTTTTATAATCTATCATAGTTAAGATATGTTTTATTGGAAATTTGTTTTGAATGTTTACAAAGTATTGTTGAAAAAACACACAAAACATAATTTTAAGTGTTAAACAGTAGTATTAATTAATCATTAATATTCACTAACATTGCAAAAATTAGTTATAAAAAATTTAAATAATTGTATCAATATAATAATATGGTATATGGAGTAGTACGAACTTTGAATTAGAAGTTTAGCAATTCATGCAGTCATAAAATAAGAACAATAACAGTTCACACTTAATAGTACGCATCTTGACCCCTAACTAGTAGAGAGGTTGTTTGACAAATTCTTACAGATACAACAATAAGTCAACTTAAAAGCTGAGTCCAGTTGATTGTACCGATAAATGATAATGGTATAATTATTTTTTTAGATTCCAAGTGACATGAGAGTCGGAAAAGGTAAATGAGTCTTAGATGTCTGGATTCCTGAGAAGGGTCCTCGAATGTTCGAAGGCACCGATTGAAACAGTAATAGTTCTTCCCTCAAGTGTAGGGTTTTTCACACCCTCTTGCAACAACGTTTCCGCTATAGCTAAACTTGTAGAGGATACAGTGAATGAGTCGCTAGATTTAGTATGGAAGACAAGTTTTCCAGATGAACTGCTAGTACGAAACAGTTTACCTAAAACATAATCAGTATAGAACTAAGATATTGTCAGATTGGTAAACCGTTAAACGAATCAAAATTGGAGTGGTATGCATACATGAATGACCAGACGAAGTCTGTGGAATTGACGAATTTTTCAAAACAACTGATTTCCCTAATCCTTTACAAACTGTTGTGACATCACTCCCACCTCTATGGGCATACATGTAATCTTCGATATTCAAGAAAGCTTAAAACAATATGTAGTATATATCATCAAATGTGAATATATATAATAGCTTCATAAAAGGAAATGAGATGTATGTAATAAGGAAAGTGATGTTGTTCGGATGATACTAAACACCTTGAAGTAGGAGATCAGCCATGGAAGGCAAATGATGATTAGTGCATGAATTGGAGATTTTTTCTGCATTGTTTATTTTTTCAGTAGGGACAATTTTGCCACATTCCTCGTAACGGAACGAATTAGGGCCATCCAGAACTAGTCACCATATTGACATTCCTTGATTAATAATGTTAAGAGGTACATTCTGTGAATGTCAATTTAGAACAAAATGATGATATGTTCAACTCCAATTTTGATGATAAGTGAAAGTAGTCCAGTTTAGCACTTATAAATCTTCAATGTGCTTAATGATAAGAAAGTTACCCTTACTAAAATATCATAAATCGATTGTGTAGTTTGTATCACATGCAAAATTTAAAATTTAAAGTAGAATAGACATGGCTATGTTCTTGATGTACAAAAATATAGTATTATCTATATTGGGCTATTTACTATTAATGGAAATGAATTAAAGTAAAATACTCTTAAAGACCTTTCATCAAATAGTTATGAAGTTTTGATGAGGGAAACGTTAAAGGTCGTTGGGAAGAAGCTAACCCATATACAAATAACAAAGATAGATAGTAAATCATGTTCGAAACACAACCATAAACATAACTCATACATCAAATGCATAATTAAGAACTCACAATAAACACCCAAAGGTATAAGTTAAACTTAGCACAACTTCGTTGATGAAAATAGAACAAAAGAATAATACCGATTTAGTTAATAATGGTTCTTTGATGGTGATGACCACAATACAGAACCCAAACAGAAGAAAGGATTTTGAGAAATGTTGACGGCTTGAACGGGAATGGAGTAGCCTTTTATTGTGGTTGTCATTACAAACCTAATACAAAACGACGTGGTTTTTCTTGTTTAGGTAAACAATGTCGTTTATTGTTTACTGTAGTTGTTTGGAAGTAGTATTAATTAATTTGCTAC
>JAOQMS010000178.1:9571533-9587349 GCA_027563885.1 Erythroxylum longipes
CTCATGAACTGTTTAATAAAATGAGAATTTTGAGAAATAAGTGTTTGGTGATTTTTATGCAAAAATTATTATGGTTTCCAAAATGTATATGATAATGAGTTTTGAAAATGGTTTTTGCTTGTTTCTCGATTATAAAAATTGTTACCCACGAGCTTTAAGCTCACCCCCTCCCAATTCCGTCCCATCTTCAGGTGAGGAGCAATAGATAGAGTAAGAGAGAGTTAAGGCATCACTCCAAGATTGCTAAATTTATTTTGATTTTTAAGTTAGTTTATGAAAACTCAGGGTTTTAACCGCATTTTAAGTATTCAAATTAGAGAAATTTTGGGATGTTATGAGAAGGAAGATGAGCCTAATTGGCTAATGTGGTTCCATAAAAAGGACCCTACAAGGTAATGTGCTCAAGTATGACTCATGAACGTTGGGCTCCGGAAACAGGTTCCAACAAATGGTACACCAACTTCAAGAGCTTTTTGTTGATAATTGGTTAGATAACTACAATGATGCAAGTTTTAGGCAAAGACATTAGAGACTTGATCCCAACTGAATTATCTATTGCCATATTTACTAGTGAGACTATTGGAGCATGGAAAATTTTCCTGAAAAACATCATGATAGGGTAAAATTATTCATTGATTTCTTTCTTTATTATTGACATATATTCCATTTATTAAATTTTACTAGGGCGAGATTGGTTCCACTCCAAATTATGCATTCCTTCGTCTCTTCATCAACTTCTTCTTTTACGGAAAGGCAATAAGGTAGAAATTGTTTGCAATTCGCAACCCTTCTGTACTAAAGTTGATGCCATGGAGATGAAATTCTATAGAGATTATATTAAGCTAGTTCAAATTAAAAAACTATCTTATGGAGAGTATTCAAAACATAAGGAAAAAAAAAGGTTTCAACATAATTAGAAATATGGTAAGAGCAATTGTCATTATGCCTACTAATAGGTCGATGTAGGTTCCAATTATGGAGGAACTTGATGAGAAAGCTTTTCCAAGAGGAAGTCATTATGGTAGCTGCAGTACAAAAATTAAATTTTAAATGTTGCAAATCTTAGAAGATTTCGATGAATTGCAAAAATGTATAAATGTTGAGTTGATCCTTGAAGAAGAAAAATTTCAACTGGAGGACAAAGGTTGTGTCCAATAATTAAAATATACTCCTAGAGAGATTGACAATTTAGGGAGTCAAAATCAAGAACCATTGGAATAAGCGAATTTGAGTGATTAAGGAGAGTTCTACAAAGTGTTTATTAGCAATAATCTAGATCCAAAAATGATATTGGAGTTAGTTAAGCTCTTAAAGGAACTCAAGGATTTTTTTTTCTTAGGACTATACCAAGATTTGAAGGTTGAATAAAAGGTTGGTGGAACATAGACTTAATATAAAACTAAAATTTCCTCTTTTCTGTCAATCTCCTAAGCGATTGTCTAAAAAAGTTAAGTTAAAGATTAAAAAAGAGATTAAAAGTTATGTACGGTTGGTTTAATTACACTAGCTAGATATACTAAGTGGCTAGCTAATGTTGTAAATGTAGCAAAGAAGAATAATAAGAAAAGATTTTATGTAAGGTTGGTTTAATTACACTAGCTAGATATACTAAGTGGCCAACTAATGTTGTAAATGGGTCGTAATGCCTTTTGATTTAAAGGATATAAGAGCCACTTATTGTAAGGATATGAATACTATCTTCTATAACTTAACAGGTCATATATAAGAAGCTCATATAGATGATATGATTATAAAATAAAAAAGGAGCACAAACCATACAGAGAATTTAAGGGAAATTTTCATAGGATGAGAATGCACAAATTAAAGTTAAATCCTCTAAAGTGCACTTTTGAAGTAAAAGTGTGACATTTCCAAGGTTTCTTGGTTTATAATAGAGGGATTGAATTAGATAGAAATAAAGCAAATGCCATTTTTGAAATAAATCACCTTAAAATAAGAGAGAACTCTAAGGTTTTTTTAGGTTAGGTGAGTAACATAAAAAAATTCATTACTAATTTAATCAGTAAAAAAAAAGAATTCTTAAACCTCTTGAAGTTTGAAAATTATAAGGAATTATGTTGATAAGAAAGGTATCAGATGACGTTTGATATGATCAAGGAATACTTGACTAAACTTTTAGTGTTAATGCCGCTGCAAAAGAGAATACCTTTAAAGTTATATATTTTTGTTGTAGAAGAATTTATTACGTGCTTATTGGCCCAAAGTAATGAGGCAAGCCAAGAGCAAGCTATTTATTACTTGATTAGAACTCTCACACCAACATAAGAAGTATATTCCTATTATGAAACTAGGATTGGTGTTATATTTTTCTTGCTCAAAATTAAGGCATTACTTATTGCAAAATAGAATCTATGTGGTTTCACAAACTAACTTAATGAAATAAATGTTGAATAAGCCAACCATATCATTGAACGTTAGAAAATGACTTGTGACTCTTATATACTTTAAATTGGTGTATTACGCCTATAAGTTAGTAAAAGGTTAGGCAATGAGCAACTTGGTAGAAGTTTAAGAAGATGTGGGGCATTTATTACTCACTTATGAAAGAAAAAACACAAGAACTAAATTTTGATAGCTCTAGTACAGAGGAGTTAGCTGGTATTGGGATCACTATAACTACACCAAACGGAATAAAGACTCTTCTTTCTCTTAAGGTGGACTTCCCATGCACTAACAATTAGACTAAATAAGAAGGCTTGATGATTGGACTAGAACTTTTAGTTGATCTTGGAACTAAAGAAGTTCTCATTATGGTAGATTCTTAGCTAATGTTACAATACATAATGGGAGAATATAAGTACGTTAGTTTGACTTCGTCACCTTATTATATTGTTTCTATTCAATTACTAGATTTTTTTCATAAAGTAGAATTCCAATATATTCCTCGATTGGAAAATTACATGGCAAATGAATTCTCCCAAATTGCATCTGGGATAAAAATGTCTGAAGAAGTAGTTCATAAATCTATTGTTATGTAACTAAAATCCTATATATCTATTTATAAAAAGAGAATTTCCCTAAGGTTTTTAAATATTGATAAAAAGAAGTCACTCATGATTGGAGGGAGGAAATTAAGGACTTTTTAGAGAAGCCTGCTAAGAAAGTGCCTTTTAGAATTAAACTATAAACACTTAACTTCATGTTGATTAAAGGAGTCTTATTTCAATAAGGCAATGATGGACCTTTTCATGATGCCTTGGGATGTTAGAGGCATTAATAGTATGAAACAAGTTCATGAGCGAATATATAAAGCACCTTAATCTGGTATAAAGATGAGATGACTCAGAAGATTTCACAGGTACTATTGATCTTCAATATTAAAGGAAGGCTATAAATAATGCCAAAAATATGGAAAAGTTCAGTGAATTCCTACTTTTGAGTTATACTATATAATTAAACTATGACCTTTTAAAGATTAGGCCTTTGATCTTATTGGGAAAATTTATCCACCCTTTTTTAAAATGTCATAATTCTAATCTATTGGTAATGAATTATTTCATTAAATAGGTGGTGGCTTAGCCTGTGAAGAACGTTGACCAAACTGATATAGTAAAGTTCATTATTGAATAAATTATTCATTAGTTTGGGATCCTACAGTTAATAACAAGTGACTTAAAAACCATGTTTACTAGTCAAGAAGTTAAAAATTTTGCTATAGATTATGGCATATAATTATTGAATTTTACTTTATATTTCACTCGAGCTAATGTTAAAGCTGAAGCTTCAACCAAATTAGTCATTGAAATCTTTAAAAAATATTAGAGGAGAATCCCTGAGTATTACATAAAATTTTGTTTAAGACCTTATGGGTGTATCAAACTTCCATCACTACTATAGGATTCAACTTGTTCATTCTAACTTATGGTCTAATGTTGTTCTCTATATAAGTCACGATTCCATCCTTAAGAGTGGCTAAGAATTATTTGGAAACATTTGAGTATTTAGATGTAATGATGATGGAATTAAAACTTAGACGAATAACACAATTATGTAAAAAGAGGAGGTGAAAAAATTAGGAAGGGTCATTTTGAATTCATAAATTTTGAAAAGGTAATACTCATAGGTTATCTAACTTAGAAGGTGAACCTTATAGACATTTCATTAATGGTAAATTTTTGAAAACCTATATACCTATCATTTGAAAAAGTTTAGAAATAAATGAACATGAGTAAAATTCTCCAAGTCAAATAAAAAAACAAAACAAACATTCAAACAATAAAGTTTAAGTCCAAAAAAGCTGACTAATTGTTGATAAATTGATTGTAGAAGGTAAAGAAATTTAAAGTTGATCTAAGTTAAAAGATAGGATCTCGCCCCATTATTTGATATGAAGACTTGGTCCTCTTTAGCATATTATACTTTTTGCTTCTAAAGGTCAACTTCATCCTTTTACAACATTAACGACTTCCCTCGCTCTTTAGTTATTTGCTTGACCTCATTAAATTCATGGTTGAGCCATTTACCATGTTGTTTTAGAGATTCTTGCTTATCTCTAATCAAATTTGGTATCTCTTTCATGCTTCGTAGCTTGATTCTCTAAAGACTTGAATTCATTCTTCAGCTTGTAAATTTACACCAGGAGTTATTTTACCTTTATCCTTTTCTGCATCATAATTAATTTGGCGCTTCTTTAAGAGGCTTATTTTTTTGGAATAAACAATTTGGATGTGGTATGAATTATGGAAAGAAGAGAACATATTTAGTTTTGCTTAGGATTCCTCCAACGTTAGATAACAGGGTTATAAAGCAAATATAAGACAGCATGCTTAGGGAGGAATTGCTCTGAATTTCAATCAAAAATTGAAACTTATGCTGCATAGTTAGTTTTAGAGAAGCCTTAACTCTTGACAACTCCTCAAAACTAATTATTGGCATAACCATAGAGGGAGTGTTAAGGGAAACATTTAGAAGCTTAAATCAAAGGCTTCTTATAAAGATGTCGCTACCATCTGAATGTCTCTTACCTACAAGACATGAAACAATGTGTCAAGTGTTTGGCATATTTTTATAAAGAATGAAAGGAATTTATATTTTACCTCTAGCAAAGAGACTTTAGTAATACTTTTCTTAGGGGAATTTTTAGCTCTCCTAGATTCTGGCTCATAAGAAAAGGTAGCATATGGAAGGTATAATACCGAGTCATCTATGAAATAAAAACCAAAAGTAAGAACTCCTAGAGGAAATAAAGTAAGAGAAGTTAAGAAGAGTAAGATATCTTTACTAATGTCCTCCATGATCTTCTTAAGAGTGGAAGAATTATATTCTATAAGGTGGTGTCTTTAGTCATAAATTTTGTAATTTTAATTTCTTCAAGTAGTTTGATGGTCGAATAAGTTAACTTTCTAGTAAGTCCCTTGGGAATTGGTGTTTTGTCCTTCTTAAAGCTTGAAGCATAAAAAGACTTTTCTTTGAGTTTTTTCTTGATAATAGGTTTAGCAGTCGTAATCGCTTCCTAATAAGAAATATTCTTTCCTTCTTCTCTAACTTCAACATCTAAAATTCTAAAATTTGTGGCAACAAATGTTAGTGGGAAAGAGAAGGTAGAAACATTAGAATTAATAGAAAGACAAAGATTGTTTGAAGTTTAAGGTAAAAAAAGAAAGAGTAGAACAAGAGGAATTTATAGCAAAATGGACAAAATCTAAAGGAGTAGCAAAATTTTGAAGTTTAAATGAAGCAAATATTTTAGCTTCCGTAACAAACAAGGAGTTAAGAATTTTAAACATAGGAGAATCTTGATACAATCTTTGTGCCTAATATACCTTTTCAATTAAGAATTGTCTCTAATTAAAGGCTATACAAAGATTATCCTAATGACATTTTCAAGCTTCCTCTTCCAACTGAAATCTCTTTGGTTCCTAAACTTTCCAAAACCACCGGTCCATATTTAAGAATTTGACTAATGGTATTGCACCCATTTTACGGAAGGCCAAGAGATCTTTAGTACCATGTATTTGGTCTATGAAATATATATGAGCGACAACTGTTAATAGCTTAAAAAGAATCCAACCTATTCAGCCTTAAAGTGAGAAGGCCCAAATGTTGGAAGTCCTAGAAGACATCTGGCCAAAGAATTAGTAGGCATGTGAAGTGGTAAGAAGTCTAGAATTTGGGAGATATACAGTGAACATGCAATGGGTAGGTAACAAACACAATAAAGGTACATGCAAGCTAGGAAATTACAAGAGAAATGTATGAGATTAGAACAATGTGTGAAATGTTGTGAACTAGCACATGATAAGTTGAACAGTTATATGAAAAATACTCTAATCAATTGAAGTTAAGAGGGTTATATAGATTCACCAGCATTACAACACAAAGGACATCTCTAGACTTATACACAAACACAGTCAATCAGACTACTCCAACAAAACACCTTGTTACTATTTCAAGTTTCATTTGCATTGTTTACTCATTCTTATTGTTATCCCAAATTTTCTTTACAACTTGTAATTTTCTTTTGCATTAATAAAATATTCTCTTTAGTCCAAATTTTATTTCAACATTTTTTAACACCTTGTTAGCTTAGAATTTTATTTTCTAAGGATACTGAAGCTTACATATAATGTGATAGGTCCCAATCAAAGCTAAAATATTTGTAGGCGATAAGAATTCTACTTTGGGTGTAGAAAGAACCACAAATTCCTTCTGGACACTCCCTTGAACCTTATAGATTCGTCGTAATGTTGATAAAAAGTCAGCTTTAAATTATGGGAGAATTCTTTTCTCACACATTAAAATTTGAATTTTAGGTTGATCGCATAAGCCACCAACACCTATCCAATTTTCTTGCTTCCAAATTAATTTCATACATAGTCAATTATCTCACTGTTTTCCTTTTTCTCATCTTTTCCTAAGCAACAATTCATCCAATTTCCAACATCTTTTAGTTCCCCACAATCACAATGGATGGATTGTTTCATCCGTTTTTCTGTTATTTTCATTGCCTAAAAGTCAAGTGCAGAATAGATCATGCAAGCAAATCACGCATCTTCTTGTCCCTTATCTAATGAAAAATTTATAAATTTGATACAAAAAATCATTAAATGCGACAATAAAATGGCAATTCTTGTACGGTAATGCTATTGGATCCTCGTATATGTCTTATGCTTTTATCTGTAATATAAATTCAGTTGGAGTGTTCCCAACTACTACTGAGCAGGATAAAAAGCAGCGTTCTGTATTTGGTGCCTTCCTCTTTCATATATATAATAACTTTAACTATTCGAATCTCAACTTTCAATTTTACAGTATCAAAACGTAGGTGAAGTTGATTACAAGTTAATCATTAGAAAATTTTCAGAATTTTTAATCTATTAAATTAAGATTTTAATAAAGCCTTGAAACTTGCTAATGTGGGGAAAACAGTAAATGAAAATTTCATAACTAATTCTTAGGTAGTAAATACATTTGGACTCCGACGCTCTTCAAAGATTTGAAGTCACATAGCTCTCTTCCTGTTGCTAAAATGTATGCTAATGTATTTTGTGGATATTAGCAATGTTAAGTATACAAAAGAGAATCCTACTGTGTCATTGTAAAATTTAGAAGAAAAAAAATCTTACACAATATTAATTTAATTTCAAAAGTTTAATTGTTCCATAGTTTTTAAAGTAGATCTAATTTCAATATATATTTTGTAGACTAAATTTTTATTTTTGATTCATTTTACTAAACTAAATTAACATCCGTCACAAAGTAGCTTTCAGCTGTAGTTTTGATATCATTAGATTCACAATTATCATATATAGAACGTTTACGTTAGTTGGAAATTGGCCTATTATACTAATTACTAAAACAAAATTTTGTCTTAAACTTAATGCCCCTACTAAAAAAATCAAATACTGTTTATACATCCTTATTCTATAGTAAAATTTTTTGGTACAGTTTGAAGTTTGTTATAGCTTAAGTAAAAGTCTGAACTCTTTCCTATACATTTCATACTTAGAAATGACATTAGTAAAATTAAGACACTAAATTATTTATAAATATCCCTTATAAATACAATTCTCAAACCTCATACGACCTAGTTGGTGTAGTAAAAAAAATTATATCAGAATCGATTCCGCAAAATTTAGGTTCGTTCTTGAAGATCCGACTGAAATTGGTGGATCCTTTCTCAAGCAACCCAGTTCAGTTCAACCAAATGATTCTTAGCTATGAGCTATTCAAAGTCTACAATCAACTTGTTCAAACAAGAATTAATGACTGAGGGTGGGATTCACAATTATAATCTACAATTTATTAAACCAAGCCACGTTTTTGGGAAATAATCTCTTCATTTTATGTTTAAATTATATTTCTATCAGATTGATCCTCACATAATTTCAATATGATTTTTTAACCCTCAACCCTCAATCCTTTACTTTCCCAGTTAGTCATCCAATCTGGGTCTAAAAAGAAAAGATTCCAAAATAAAATTGTACTTTACCTGTAAAGCAAAACCAGAGAAATATCTAGGATGGAAGCCTCTTGTGCCTTGACCAAAAAATGTTTTTCATGTGTTTTTGATTGTTAAAGAAATCAAAGTAAATGGTATAAACTTTTATCTACTTTTGTGGCTATGTGGTTCCATCTTAATTAAATAAGGAAACTTTAAGAATGAAGACCTTTCCATTGACCTACGGTACATGTGCTTGATGGCATATATAGACGTTACATCGATCTACCTCGTTCTTGAAGAACCCGACGTTTGTTCACACTTTCAGATGGGCCTAGTTATCAAGAAAATATGAAAATAATTAGATCCTAGGAAATTCGAACAATCTTAGCTGTAACAGAGGGATATACCAGTTAGTCGCATGATATGTGCCAGCAGACCAAACTTTTAACTGCAACTCTCTTGGGGGTCCGTCTGAAGACTGACAGTTTAACATCGTCATCCATGGATCATAGGTACGTAGCAGCTAACTGTTAGCTGGCTTCTTGTTTTTGGTAGAACTGTACGTACATATACATATAGAAAAGTAGGCACATGACTGCTATATTTGCACGCACAAGTCGTTGCATAAGAAAGAAAGATTGGTGAGGAAGGAAGAGAATGTTGAAAAAAAAAAAGCCTAGATCGAATTTAGAACGTTTGGTAGATGATAATTAAAAATTTATATATGAGAATTTATTTTCACATCGATTATATATGCATTTATGCATTACATTTGCACAATGCTTTATCTATATATTTTCAATTACTAAATATTTTACTTTAATATTAGAGAATAATGCTTAATGTATATAAATTTTGAAATGAATCAAGTTTTTTCTTAATTCACAATTTTTGGTATTTGTAAATTAATCTTGATTTTTAAGTGATATTTCTTACATTTAAAATTAAAATTATTTTAATATTGATTAGTTTAAAACAAAATTATTTTTTAATATACACAAATTTTAGAATATTTAAATTTTATTAATAATTAGTAATTTTCGATATATTTATGAATTGATCTTTACAAATATACATTATCTTAAAATTTTAAATTAGTGTAATATTTTAAAGTTAAAGTTAGTTTGGTAGAGTCAATCAATATTAAATATTCTAAACTAATTTATAGTTGTCCAAAATCACGAGTTATGATAAATCATAATCTGATAGCCAGTGGAGCATTATGAAAATGTTGGCATGAAACGCTTGATGATGTACGTCTTTGTATTTTGGTAATAGCAAACACAGAAGCAAAGCAAGAATCCTATTTATATTTTTGGTCATCCAATAACCCCTAAAAACTTCGACGGATATAAACTATATACATAGGAATGACGGGAAGCATATAAGCCACATCTATGAGCTTGGTATACATAATAAATACGAGGACCATGACTTAACGTGATCTCGCTAGCTAACTAACATTTCAGCTAGGAAGTAGGGTTGCAAGACCCCATGAAAATAACAGCTCGACATTAGTTTGTTTAATTTGTTTTCCTCATTTCAGAGTTAGTTTCACATTTGGTAGAAGTTTGTTATTCCTTTTGTATATATTCTATATATATATATATATCTCCTCTGTACACATAATGGGAACAGAGAATAATAATATGAAGCACGTAAAATTTTCTCCACATATCCTTCTCTACTGTTTCTTGTTCTCTGCTGAAACAAATGATACTTGAAAATACCAAACATTAACATGGTATCAGAGTTACCATTTTCTTCAAGCACTTCTTTTTTTATCAAATTAATTCGTTTCTTTTTCTTTAAAGAATCTGATTTCATTTTTAGTTCTTCCTTCGATACATTGATTTGCTTCATCAATAATCCAGTACACATTCCATTTTCAATCAACATTATGCTGTAATTTTTTTCTGCAAATACAGTGTTTGCTAATATTGCTCATAGATTTTATGTTTTGTTGCTTCAACTAACATACTGTCTAGTTGAACAAATTCTGGTATACCTGTGACTTCAGTTACTCTTGATCCTTCTCATACATTTTTTTTTCTTTTTGATAACTAATTGTCGAATGCTGATCATCCTGACTATAAGCTCTCTACCAAGATTGTTAATGGAGAAAATTATGGGAATTGGAAGAAGTCATATGAGATTTCTCTTTTAGCAAGAAACAAATTAGGTTTCGTCGATGGGACCTGTACCAAACCTGATTCTGATTCTCCTCTCTTGCCCTATTGGATTTGTTGCAATAGTATGGTGATATCTTGGTTGTTGAGTTCTGTCAGTGAAGAAATTTATGATAGCATCTTATATTGTTCAACTGCAAAGCAAGTTTGGGATGAATTGGCACAACGATATGAAAAAAAAGTGAAAGAACAAGAATTTTTGAGCTGCAGCAAAGTATCACAGCCTGTACCTAAGAAAGTCTTTCTGTTTCTAAGTACTATACTAAACTCAGAAGTTATGGGATGAATATACTATGCTCATCGACATTCCTACCTACAAAAGCGATGCTGCACCAACAATTGCAAAACTGTTACAAAATCAACAACTCATGAAATTTTTGTTGGGATTAAAAAAGGATTACAAGAATGCAAAAGGCACCATTTTGATGAGGAAGCCTTTACCACACATAAATGAGGATTATAATATGATATTGCAGGAAGAGCGACAAAATAATATTCAACCGATATCCCAGACCTTACCGTTTGAATCCTCAACTTTGATGAACTAGCAGAGAGCTTATGAATCTAACCACCAGAAGAGTTTTGATTCCTCATCCTTCATGACTCACCAGAAAAATACTGGAGGTCATTACAACAACAAGAAGGTCTTTCCGGATTCCAAACTTTCGAAAGAAAAGGAAATGTGTCTTGCAACTATTGTAAGAAACCAGGCCATACCATTGACAAATGTAACAAACTGCAGAACAAAAACAAGGGAGGAGCTGCTACCACTCAGACGATGGAATCTTTTTCTACTTCTCAACATGTTAATCTTCAGGACTCCTCAAGCTCTAATCAGATTTCTCTCCCCGGTGATCTCTACAATCAATTAATGGATCTCCTCAACAAACACAAGCCTGACTTCCCCGGTTCAAAAAATGGTGATGCTTTTACTGCTACGTTAGCAGGTAAAAGTTTTTGTTTCTTGATTTCAAAGTTTAATACCGTTTGGATCATTGATAGTAGAGCTAGTGATCATATTACGCCTCATTTGAATTTCTTCACTACATATTCCCCTGTTCCTTATCCTTGTTACATCACTACTCCTAATGGCACTAAGGCACGATTTAAACATATTGGCGATGTCAAGTCAAGAGATGATATACTTCTTAAAAATGTGTTTCATGTACCGGGTCTTCATTTCAACCTACTTTCAGCCAGCAAACTCACTAAACAACTTGCATCTAACCTCATCTTTACTCCAACTTCTTATTATGTTCAGGAACCATTGATGAATAGGCTGTTGGACCTTGGTAAATAGTTAAGAGGGCTTTATTATGTGTCTTGCACTGACTCTAATCATTCTCCTATTGCTACTGATCATTCTTATAATACATATGTTGATAGAATCGATAATAGCTTTTGCAATTCTATAACTACTGTACATGATATTGCTAATCTCTGGCATTGTAGAATGGGTTATATGCCCTATCCTGTTATACGACATATAAACTGTATGCCCATTGTTTCCAAGTCCAATAAAATTTGTCAAATATGTCCTCAAGCACGACAGTCTCGCAACTCTTTTCCCTTTAGTTCTTCTTTTGCTTTTTATGTTTTTGACATGTTACATATTGATATTTGAGGTCCCAATCACAATCCCACTTACAACGGGTACAAGTATTTCTTGACTGCTGTGAATGATAATTCTTGATGTACCTGGACTTTTCTTCTTTCTCATAAAAGTGATGCTTTCCCCACTCTACAAGCGTTTCTTTCTTATATTGAAAATCATTTTCAAGCTCATGTTAAAGTGATTAGATCTTATAATGCTTTAGAATTCACAGAAGAAGATGCTCCTAGTTATTTTGCTCGGAAAGGGATTATTCACCGAACCTCTTGTGCTGTAACACATCTACAAAATGGCATAGTTGAGTGGAAACATAATCATCTTCTGGAAATAGCCCAAGCCCTATATTTTTAATCCAACCTCCCTATACAATTTTGGGGACTGCATTATCACTGCCACCTATCTTATAAACAGAACGCCTCTCTCCATTTTACATTTTTTGACACCATATGAACGATTCCACAAATCCAAACCTACCCATTCTCACCTTAAATCCTTTGGCTATTTGTGTTTCGCATCCACTTTAAAAGCTCACAGGACTAAATTTGAACATGCATTTTGTCACGTATTCATTATCCTCTCTTTAAAAGATGTACCTAGTGGGGTGTGCAGCGCTCGCGCTTATAAGGTAGGACCCTTCCCATTACCTATCTAATATAAGACGTGACACTCTCTCTTACCCAATTCTGTGATGCCCTCGTCATAAGTAGGGCCCTTTGTCTACCCCACTCTAAGGGGCGCTTAGTAGGACATCAGAGTCAGAAACAGATTGACTCTAATACCACTTGTACGTGTCCATTACCTTCTTTCCAAAAAATGCACCTAACAGGATGTGCAACGTCCACACTTATAAGTAAGGATCCTTCTCATTTTACCTATCTACATGACAATTTTCATTTGAAATCCAACTGGTAAAAAAGATACAAACTTTACGATTTAAAGACTAAAAAAATCGTTATCAGCACATATGTCATTTTCCATAAGCCATATTTTCTGTACAAAACTTACACTTCTTCATCTTCGACCTCGCCCATTTCACCATTACACAACTCAATCTTTCTCGATCCAGACACTCCATCTCATACACAACTTCCTACTCCCACTGGTACTGAAGCCCTAACTTCCATCCCTTCTACTTCTTCTTCTTATATCCCCTCTCCTCTACCTTCTTGACGATTTGATTGCATCACCAAACCACCTGTTTGCTTTTAAGACTACATCTACCATTTTCCTTCAAGAGCCTCCAACCTAGCTGCTACTTCCCTTTCGACCTTAATTACTCTTACTGTTCATTGGTGCAATTTGGCTCAACTTAATTCTCTGTCTAATTCTTTTTATTCGTTTCTCACTAGATATACAGAACCCACTTCTTCTTCGTTTCTCACTACATATACAGAACACACTACTTATAAAGAGGCTTCTCAAGATCCAAACTAGATTTTAGCTTTGAATAAAGAAATAAATACTTTACATGCCAACAATGCATGGCAGGTTACTGATCTACCCCCTAGTAAGAAGGCTATTTCTAGCAAATGCGTATACAAAGTGAAGCTCTGATCTGATGGTACACTTGAACGATATCAGGCTCAATTAGTAGTCTGAGGTGATACTCAAAAGGAGGGAATATATTACCAAGAAACTTTCTCTCTTGTAGTTAAACTATCTACCATTAAAGTAGTTATTGCTGTGGCAGCATCTAGAGCATGGAAAATTTTTCAAACTAGATGTCAATAATGCATTTTTACATGGCGACGTAGACGAAGACATCTATATGCAAATGCCCAAAGGTATCCCTAACCCAAGTAACAAAGTTGGTAAGCTTCAGAAATCTTTTTATGAACTTAACAAGCCTCACGATACTGGTTTGCCAAATTGATGATCTTTCGCAAGTTACTAGGTTACGTACAGTATAAAAAATCATTATTCACTATTTTTGAAGCACATTGCCGATCACCTCACTTTTGTTGCTATTTATGTTAATGATATTTTAGTCACTGGCTTTGACATTACCGAGGTTCATCAACTCAAATCTTAGTTGGATTCAACTTTTGGCATTAAAGATTTAGGGGAGCATCATTATTTTTCAGTCTTGAAGCTATCTCTTTGCCTACTATAATTGTTATAACTCAATGAACATTTGCTCCAGAACTTCTCAAAGATACTGGTTTTCTCGACAAATCTTTAGTCTCCATGCCTCTTCCTTTGCTTCTAAAACTTTCAGCAGATTCTGGAAAACTCTTCCAGACGCTACTCATTACAGAACAATAATTGGGAAACTCAACTTTCTCTCTCACAGCAAACTGTCAGTTAATTCATGCAAGCACCTAGACAATCTCATCTTCTTTCTTTAATTTGGAACATGTTCTATGTTATCTTACAAGTACTGTTCACTAAGGTATTCTTCCCCGAACAGCAGATCGCCAACAACTCTAAGCTTTTAGTGATTCAGATTGAGCTGCTTGTCCCACCACTAGAAAGTCAGTCACGGGATACTTGGTCTTACTTGGTAATTCTCCCATTAGTTGGAAATCAAAGAAGCAAAGCTCTGTTTCCTGGTCATCTACTGAAGTATAATACGGAGCCATGGCTCATGCAGTTTTGGAAATTACTTAGCTTGTGCGAATATTAACCGAATTGGGGGTCCAAAATTTAAAACTTGTTACTTTGCATTGTGACAATCAATCTGCTCTTCACTTCGTAAAAAATCCAATTTTCCACGAAATGACCAAGACCATTGAGTTGGATTGTCATTTTACTAGAAAAAAGGTTCTTGAAGGCCTTATTCACTCAACTTATTTGCCTACTAGAAAGCAACTCGCAGACGTCTAAACCAAGGCACTGCCCACTCCTTATCTTAAAAAGAGGACTCTGCATTTAATGTTATTGGTCGGCAAAAGAATACAGAATACACACAATAAACAAATGAAGAAGGCCTATATTTATAGGCTGAACTAAAAACAGAAAAAGCCAAAAAAATTGGGAACGTGACAAACATGTATCACGCTTATTTATCACTACTTTGACTAGGTAATAAAATAACAAATTAAAGAAGACCCATTCAAACTTTGAATCACGTGTCAACACTCCCCCTTGATTCAAAGTTAGAAACTCCCGTGAGTTTTCTGCAATACTCATGCTTCTCCAGTGGGAGTGCTTTTGTTAAAACATCAGCAACTTGTTCTTTTGTATTGCAAGATTTCAGAACAACTTCTCCACTGGTGACAAGGCTTCGAATGAAGTGATAACGATCATCGATATGCTTTGTTCTGCTGTGGTAGGCTTGATTTTTCGTCGTTACAATGGCTGATGTGTTGTCGCAGAATATCGTTGTTGCTTCAACTTGTTTTTGTTCAAAATCAGCAAGAAGTCTCCTAAGCCAAACTACTTGACAAGCTGATACGGTTGCTGCAATATATTCAGCCTCCGTCGTCGATAAAGCTACCACCTCCTGCTTCTTTGAATTCCAAGAAATGGCTCCAGAGCCAAGATTAAATAAAGTACCAGAAGTGCTTTTTCGATCATCCATGCAACCTGCATGATCACTATCAGTAAAACCTCTTAGTTTTAAGTTTGATACCTTGGTGTACCAAATTCCCATCTCCGTTGTTCCTGCT
>JAOQMS010000178.1:9591261-9605265 GCA_027563885.1 Erythroxylum longipes
AGATGTTCTTCATTTTCTTTGTTTAGGCAGACTCTTTGCAGTGGATTTTAGTGTTCTTAGAGACCAAATGGGTTTCCGAATCCTTCAGGAAAGTTGTAGAGTTTCTTTTTGGCTTTTTATTGATACCAAATTTAAGAATTTTGGGGTTCTGAGTAAGAAGATAAGAGTTTTTGAAGATTTCTGTTGTTTGAGGGACTGGCCTCGCAGCCACTCGCGAGTGCAAGATGGTCGCGAGAGCAGGGTCCGGACTCGCGGTTCCTCACAGCACGAGCGCCTCGCGGTCGCTAGGGTGCGCATCCAGCGCGAGCGCTAGTGCCTCGCGATCGTGAGTTAGGCGCCTCCTCTGCACGATCGCAACCTGCCCAAAAATCCGAAAATCCTTTTTCTTTTCTGAATATTTTTTTATTTTATTTTATATTATTTTTATTTTTGACCCTCTCCGCCCTTTTGCCCATAACTTCTTCTTCCGACCTCCGATTGACCTGATTTTTGAAGCGTTAGTTTTCTAAGACATTTTTCTACCTCTCCATGCAAATTTATAACTTTTGATATTATTTTTGAAATTATGGATTAAATCAAAGTGAAAGGATCAAAGGTAAGTGAAATGTTTTTGTTCTTTTTGAAGTTTGAACTGGTGGGGAATTCCTCCCTCGTGGAACATGCGTCCAGATGTCACGTAGGACGTCGGGCCTGTGACTCGCCCGGGGAGGGGTTCCAGCATCTTATATACTTCTACTAAATTTATCCCCAAAATAACTAGATTCTATATACTTTTACAACTTTAACAATAAATAAAAGGTATATCATCACCAATAAACCAACTTAATCCAACTATTACATAACTACCAACAATGCAATTTCTGAGAAAGTAAATTAAGCAAAAGAATATATACACATAGTTTGGCTAGGGTTCAATTAGGAAAAAAAATACTAATTGAAAAGCTTGTAACATCAGAAGATGGAAGAGAACGTTTACAAGATCTAGATCCAATAGATATTTGTAATTATGATTCATATATATAATAAAGATTACACTACTATCCACAAAATGCAAAAAGTTTATAAAAACCATTTAATACTTAATGCTTGATGTTGGAGGCACATTTAACTTTATTTATTTTCTTTTCACTTGACTCCAATTATTAAATTTTTCTTGAGAAAATTATTATTGTAAAAGATATTTAGAAAGGTAAATACACTTGATTCACGTTAAGCATAAGATGAATATATATAGTTTACAAAACTGCAAGATAAGTCTAGATAATGTCTATCTAAATTGTAGGATAAATCTGGGTAATATCTATCTTGTATGATAAGTATCAAACTAGATGTATAATACGTAAAAAACTAAATAATAATGGTTAGATATGGAATCTAGTTATCCTTGTCACCCTCCTGCAAGTTGAACAGGTCTTGACAAGATAGTTAGCTTTTTCTTCAAATGATGAAAATGATGCTTTGATAATGGTTTGGTTACAGCATCGGCCAATTGATCAGTAGTTATAATATAACGCACTTGAAGTTCTTTGTTAGCAACTTTATCTTGTACATAATGAAATTAAATTTTCAAATTCTTAGATCGTGTACGAAAATTAAATTTTCAAATGCTTAGATCGTGGTGAGATAAGTAGCACTTAAATTATCACACCAAAAAATAGGAGAGGATGTTGAAGGAATACCAACTTCTTTGATAACCAATTGTACCATTGTAACTTTGTTACATAAGTAACAACAATACAATACTCAGTTTCAGTAGATGATTTGGCCACTATTTTTTATTTCCTTAATCCCTACGATATTAAATTCTTGCTAACATAAATACCAAAGCCTGTGTTACTCTTACGATCGTCAACGCTACCTTCCCAATCGAAGTCACTATAAGCCAAGATATGAAAAGAGGTTGAGCATCTCAACAAAATGCCATGATTAATAGTACTAAGAAGCTATTTAAGTATTTGTTTAACTATTGTCTAGTGTTGATCAGTAAGTGGATACATGAATTGAGAACCTTTGTTAATTGTATAACAAATATCAAGACGAGTTAAACAGAGGAACTGCAAGACTCCAACAATACTTCGATAAAAAGTAGTGTCTTAAAAGAAGTCCCATCATAAATACTCAATTTTACTTTTTCACAAGCTAATGTAGCAACACTATTTGCATCCTTCATATGAACGTTGTTTAACAAATCTTTTATATATTTGGATTGAGTGAGTAACAAACCATCTGAAGTCCATTTTGCCTCCATACCTAAAAATTAAAGGCATTTAACATGATGTTGTAGAAGCGTTATCTAGTGATGTAGATGGCATAGGTAAGGAATTATCAATAATGTGTATTGTGTTAGGAGTAGGTAATATGGACGGATGGTTTATGGTTGGTGTGGGTGTGTTGGTTAAGGTAGTTACATTATTAAGGACTGTGTAATGGTTGTGAGGTAAAAGTGTGAGTGAATCGTGATGGTAAAAAAGTAGTGGTTGTTGAGGAATCTTGAACATTGGAAATCGTCGTGTAAATAGGACTTTTGTTGAAAAAGAATTTGATACGTATTAGAATGAGAAAGTATAGGTGTAGGCAACTGATTTATTAAGTAAACTACAGTATCAAAACTATAAGTCCCACATGTTGAAATAAAGCTAAACCAATCTCTATAATATTTCGATGTTTTCTTTCCACACATGCATTTTGTTATAGAGTTTTAGGATAGGAGATGCATTGAGTTATTATATTTTCAAGTAAATATGATTGCAAGGCTTGATATTCCCCTTCCCATTCAGTTTGAAAGTTTTTTATTTTTTGGTCAAAAAAATTTTCAACAATATGACAAAACTTGATAAAAACGTTAAGCACTTTGGATTTGTACGTAATAAAATAAATCAAACAATGTAAAGAATAATGATCATAAAATAGTACATAATATCGATTACCATCCATGGAAGGAACAAAAGATAGACCCCAAAGATCAAAACAAATTAAATCAAAGAGAACATTAGCTTTAAAATGAGAGCTGAAAAGGTAACTTATGACTCTTACTGACGCTATAAGCACGACAGAGACTCGATTTATTAGAAGAAATAAAAGGAACTTTGTTTGCTGAAGAGCATGCTCCCAAATGCGAATGCCACTGCTCCATAGTGCAATTCATTGCAGCAAAATAATTTGATTCATTGTTTTCCATTAACTTTTAGGGATGACTTGAAGTTCAAAAATATAAACAAGGAGTATTTATGTGAGATAGGCCATAATTCTAATGAAATAGAATTTTTATCAACTTAATTTTTGATAAAATAGAATTTTAGTGATATTAACATTTGGGAAAATAGAGTTTCACTTACCTTGAAATTCTAGTAAAATAAAATTAAACTAGCTTCAGGCATATATGAAAATAGAGTCTTATTGTACTTAGATTTCTTACATGTAACTCTTTAAATACTTTGTTAAAGGTTGTATAAAATGTGATAATTTTGGTTATGTTTTTTATTGTATCATCTTTTTTGTTTTCATAAAAAAAAAAGAAATCTCCTTATTTATAGGTGTAAGTCACATTAATTGGCCAAACAATGTAAATTATTGTATTCTTTGCCTCTTATATATATATAACTGTGTCTGTGTGTGTGTGCAAACTTGTTTAAAGACATCTTGACAGTAAACCTTAGCTCTGATATCAATTATGTTTGTGTGTGTCTGTGTGTCTTAGTATCAAACTTGTTTATGTGTGTGTGTGTGTGAGTGAGTGAGTGTGTGTGCGTGTGTGTGCGTGTGTCTTAGTATCAAACTTGTTTAGAGACATCTTGATAGTAAACCTTATCTTTGATATCAATTACATGTGTGTGTGTCTGTGTGTCTTAATAACAAACTTGTTTATGTGTGTGTATGTGTGTGTGTCTTCATATCAAACTTGTTTAGAGACATCTTGACAATAAACCTTAGCTCTGATATCAATTATGTGTGTGTGTGTCTTAATATCAAACTTGTTTAGAGACATCTTCACAGTAAACCTTATCTCTGATATCAATTGTGTGTATGTGTGTGTGTGTGACATCATGACGGTAAACCTTAGCTCTGATATCAATTGTGTGTGTGTGTGTGTGTGTGTGTGTGTATAATTGATATTAGAGCTAAGGTTTATCGTTAAGATGTCTCTAAACAAGTATACTAAGAAGTTTAATGGATCAAATGAATTCGTTCTATGAAAGGTGAAGATGATAGCAGTTCTTATTCAACAAGAATGTGTAGTCGCGTTGAAAAGAGAAGAAAAACTACTAGAGAATTTGGAGGCGTTGAAGTAGGAGAGATTATGTGAAAGGCACACAACATAATGTTATTAAGTCTGGGTGGTGAGCTTTGAGATAGGTGGTTGATGAAACTAGTATTGCTTCATTATGGAAATAAATTGAAATTAACTATTAGAAGAAATCACTTACTAATCGTTTATATCAAAAGCATCATTTGTACATTTTGAGGATGTTAGAAAGTACAGAGGAAAAATGTCACATTAATAACTTTAGTCGGATCATCTTAGCTCTACAAAGTTTTAGGATTAAAGTTAAGGATAAGGATCAAGTAACAATCCTATTGTGTTCCTTGCCAAATTCATTTGAGAATTTTATGGATCTCATATTGTATAAGAGATAAACTATTTATGTCAACAATATGAAGGATGTCATATAGTCCAAAGAATTAAGATAAAAAAGAAAATAACTCTGGAATATATGAAGATGGATCAAAAAAAAGGTTTAATTATTAGTAGAGATAGGAGTATGGAAAAATATTAAAAATAAGAGCAAATTATGATCCAAATCAAAGGTTAAAATTGTTTAATGCTTTATTTATAAAGAGAAGGGATACTTTATAGGGGAATACCCACAGTGAAAGAAGGAAAATAAGAAAAAAAAGACATATGGCAAATCAAGTGTAGTTATAACACATGATGAAGAGGATGGAAGAGGAGGTGATGTTTTGATGATGAAGAGTACATAAGAGGAGGTGATGTTTTGATGGTCAATATGTATAAGTCTCTAAGTTGTAGGTAATAGGTAATAAAGTATCTTATCATATGACTTTCAATAAAGGCTGGTCCTTTTTTTTATTTAAATAGAATGGTACTATCAAGTTAGATGATGATAGAGAGCAGGATTTTCAAAGGTAGTGGTCCAATGCAGATCCGAATACAAGATGAAATTATTAGAACACTGGATGCTTAGATACTATTGATAGTTAAGGATATAATTTTTTTCTGGTGGTGGCTCACTAAAAGTGTTCAAAGGAAATAAGACTGTAATGAATGGAAAATTACAGGATAAAATCTATATCATAACGGGCAAGCTAGTTATCAGACTCATGCTTATATCTCAATCATCTAATAAGAATGATGATAGTATAGAGTTATAACATTGTAGATTAGGTCACATGAATAAGTAGAGACCCGAGAATTTGAGTAAGAAAGGATTGTTGAATGGATTTCTAATTGAGACGATGAATTTTGTTAAGTATTCTATTCTTGGAAAGTAGCAAAAGTTGAAATTCGATTCCAATAAGCATACTTCCATTGGAATTCTTGATTATGTTCATTTAAATTTATGGGATCCTACTCCGATTTAATCCCTTAATAGATCTAGTTATTTTGTCACATTCATTACTGATTACTTAAGGAAAGTATGGGTGTATTTTATAAAATCAAAGGATGAAGTGTTTGGAAAGTTCAAAGAGTGGAAGATAATGATTAAAAAATGTACTAGAAAATAGGTTAAGACACCCAAAATAGATAATCAGTTAGAATTTTTTTAATAAGCCATTTTATAAGTTCTATGGGAAGAAAGTTATAAAGAGGCATTATATGTCATACACCATAGATGAATGGAGTTGTAAAATGAATGAACCAAACACTTACATAGCATGCTCGATGTATACGATTAAATGATGGACTATCAAAGTAATTTCGGGTTAAAGTAGTTAATATTATTTATCTAATACTCTCCCTGATTATTCTGGAATAATGATACTTAGTTTTCTTGCATAAAATCATGTTAGCAATGGTAAATTAGGTCCAAATGCAATGAAGTGCATATTTTTAAGGTATTTTGTTGGAGTTAAATGCTATAAACTATGGCATACTAAAAAGGATAGAGCTCTAAGATTTGTGATTAACAAAGATGTCACCTTTGATAAATTTGCTATATATGGATAGAGGAAGGAGCTTGGTAATCTTGTAGTTAAAAAGGGTTAGGGTTCTAACTAAAAGGTGGAGTTTGAAATTGAAACTTTAAGAAGGAAAATAGAAAATTAGGCTATGGATATGTTAAATGAACAATCTGCACAAAGTATTGCAACAAAAGACAAGAAAAGAAATTTAAAAAACTTACTAGGGATTTAGCTTATGTTGATGTTGGAGAAACTAATAAAGTAGAATATGCCTTAACAGTAGATAAAAATATATGGCAATGAACTAAGGACTTATAGAGAGACAGTAGATAATAAGGATGCATTAGAATGGTTAGTTTCAATAAATAAGGAGATACAGTCCTTAAACAAAAATGAGATGCAGGAATTTGTACCTTTAACAATAGATGTAAAGGTAGTAGGATGTAAATGGTTCTTTAAGAAGAAAGAAGGTATTCTTAGAGTTAATCAATCTAGGTTTAAGGCATCACTGGCATATGGCTTTTAGCAAAAGGAGGGAACTAAAAATGATGAGGTATTCTCACTAGCTATGAATTATAAAATGACGTAAGATTTCTTTTGGTATGGTAAGTGTATTTAATTTAAGATTAGAGAAAGTTGATGTTAAAATTGCATTTTTTAGAATGTAATTTAAAAGAATAAATCTTTATATCATAAAAAAGGAGTTTCTTCATTCTAAGAAGAAGGTTATATCTATTTGTTAAGCAAATCCCTTTATCCATTGAAATAATAACCAAAGTAGTGATACAAAAGGTTTGATGCAACCATATTGTCTTATGACTTTGTTCTTAATTAGTTTGACAACTATGTTTACTTTACAAAGGTGTAACATGATTCATGTATTTATTAATTGCTACACATTGATGACATATTAGTAATAAGGTTAAAATTAATAGTCTAAAGATTGTGAAGAAGTGAGTTTGAGATAAAGGATTTAGTTGCAGTTGCAGCTAAAAAAATATTAAGAATGGAGATTTAGAGGGATAAGAGAGCAAGCTTGTTATACTTATCACAATAATAGTACATTCAAAAAGTGTTATAGAATTTTCAAATGGATCAGTCAAAATTAGTTTACACTCCCTTAATAGCACATTTAGACTAGATGTTGATGCATTATTTAGTTCAGACATTAAGAAGGATTAGATAAAGCAAGTTCCTTCCTCAAATGCAGTTAGAAGTCTGATGTATGATCTAACACATGTGGTTAGTATGGTAACTAGGTTTATGAGTAATCGTAAGGAAGCTCATTAGGAACCTGTTAAGTGGATTATGCAATAACTGAGAGGTATGAGTGATTTTCTTGGTTTATGATCCTACTGGTTTAACTAATGGTATTTTTGGCTATACAGATTCTTATTATGATAGATATCTTTTGTGAAGGACATCATTGAAATGTTATATCTTTATTCTGTTTGTGTGTGTAGTTAATTAGAAAGTAATAATTTAATCGACAGGTACATTTTCTATAATAATAATAATATAATATATTCATTGATGGAAAGGGTTAAAGAAGATATATTATTATATGGTCTTATTAATAGTTTGGGTATGGACATGCAAAAATATTTTATTTATTGTAATAGTTATATTACATTGAGTCTGACTAAAAATCCTTTCTATCTTAAAAAATCAAAACATATTAATGTTCAGTTGAACTTTATTCAAGATGTTATTGAGGATTAGGTGTTTTCCAAGCAAAAAGATAGTCACAACTAATAATCTAGTAGATTTGTTAACAAAGTCATTATTTGCGAAGAAGTTCAAGCATAGCTAATGTTTTAAAAACCAGATCGAATATCGAACCAGTCAAATAAAAGGTTTAAGATTTAAAAGTTTGACTGGTATTAAACAGCTATATAATAAATAAAAAGTAAAAATATAGTATAAAATAAAATAATTTATTGAAATAAAATTGCACTAATGCCTATTAATATATAATAAACTAATAATAAATCTAATAATTTAAACTAAAATTGAATATAACATAAAATTTTATTTAATAAAAACTAAAAATTGTATTTTATAGTTATTATTCATAAAAGTTGAAGTATATTTAATGAAAGTCAATAAAACTCTAAATTTATTCAAATTTCTTTTTCAATGTCCTTTACACGTACTTTTCTATAGTTTAAATATTATTTTTGACACATTCTTAAATTATCTGAAGCAAAATTACTTTATATATATATATATATAAATAAATAATTAAATTTAATAAACAAATTAATGTTAAAATAATAATTAGTTTTTAAAATTAATATTTTAAAATTTTCAATTCAAACATAAGAAGACAAATAAAGAACTCAAATTTTAACAAATAGAATTTATTAATTATATTAAATAAATTAAATATTTTTAAGAATAAAAATAGTAATTTATATTTTAATAATAATAATTTGAAAAAATTAAATTAAAATAATAAATACAGAATATAAATTTTAAAAATATGTAATTTATTAATTAAAGTGTGTGAGAATTGAAAAGAAAAAAAAGGTTGATTTAAAATGTTAAAAATCTCAACTTTCCTTGTATTAGTTTCAAAATTCAAAAAATAAGTAAAGCTTTAGGGAGAGGATATTGTGGTGGGTCCTATATGTACGTCCCACATGTTCAAATCATTAAAGAAAAAAGAGGTGGAAATTACGGTGGGTCCAACGTGTAAAAGATAGTGGTTCCATATGTTTAGAAAATGTCTAGTTTTTTTAACCAACTTGTTAGAGCCAGTTTTTTATCCTAAAAGTTTACATAATGCAAACTGATCGAAATTTGGGCCGGTTTGTATTTATTCCGATCGAATAGACTGATATGGTATGGTTTTTAAAACATTGAGTATAGCTTGAGCTTAATGAATGTCTGTATAGCTTTAGGCCCATGGGGGCTTGTAAGATAGGGATTGATTTTTGGTTACATGATAAAGAATTCTGAGTCAAAGATGAGAATTGTGAGATAGGCCTGAAATTCTAGTGAAATAAAATTTCAGTGACCTTAAGATTTCGGTGAAATAGAATTTTAGTGAT
This sequence comes from Erythroxylum longipes, assembly GCA_027563885.1. Classification (NCBI taxonomy): domain Eukaryota; kingdom Viridiplantae; phylum Streptophyta; class Magnoliopsida; order Malpighiales; family Erythroxylaceae; genus Erythroxylum; species Erythroxylum longipes. Next base: position 9,600,459 of record JAOQMS010000178.1, read on the forward strand.
CCTAGGAATTTGTGAAAATAGAGTTTCATTGGCCTTTGAATTATAATGAAATAGAATTTATCTGACCTTATAAATCAATAGAAATAAAGTCTCGCTATACCTACTCTTCTTTTATATAACTCCATAAATACCTTGTTAGGGGTTATATAAGTTGCATTATTTTTTTGCTTCTTCTTATATTGTCTTTCTTACAATAACAAAAGAATTAATCTCCTTATTTGTAGATGTAGGTCATGTCAATTGGCCAAATCACGTAAATTCTTATATCTTTTGCTTCCTTAATCTTTACATATATTATTTTTATCTGTACAATAAGTTCTCTATGATGTTGCTTATTAAAGTCCTCTTATGGTTGTTCCAAAATGACGAAATCTCCATAATTTTTTATTAATGCAAAATAAGAAAATGTAAGATCGCTGTGACAAGACCAAACAATTAAGTTAATTACATATTTATTTTAATTTTTTCATAATTGAACTACCATTATATTAAAAAAACAAATCGAAAGCAATTAATAGTGAATCAAAGGCAAAACTAAATTTACATAGAAAGTAGGAGCAAAACTCATGAACTAATGACGATTAAATTTTCTACTAATAAATAACTAATGTATAATATTTTCTCTTCAGTTTAGTACAACTAAAACTCATCACAATAAATACCAATACTAAATAACATGTAAAAGAATTGAAAAATCAACTAGAATCAAATCATAGAAGCAATAAAATGAATATTTTTATAATTTTCATTGGATTTCTTCAATATAATAGCCTAAAATATAAATCAGTAAATAAAAGAGTTAAATACAATTTTAATTAGGTTCCCTTCAAAACTTTTCTTTTTCGATGAAGGTTTCAACTACTAGTTATTTAGATCTCTAGCCTTTAATAATATCTACAAGTATAGGGAAGATAACTTAATAATTGAGACGGATTGACAGTAGTGCTAGCTCTTTTATGTCTTTCCCTTTTATATAGAGAAAGATTAGGGCTACTTTCATAAATAATTAAAACTAAACTCTTATTTATAATTAAACTCTAACTTTAATTGTATGTTTAGTTTGATCTTAATAAAATCAAATATCCAATATTTTATCCTTAAAATTTCTTAAACTTCATATCCAAGACTAACTAAATTAAATTAAAATTCTCTTTTTAACTATTCTTTATGTGTAACCGGTTAGATTCTTAATAAGTTGACAATGATTATAAATTATAATTATAATTCATAATTCATAATTAGAGTTAGATAAATTAAAACCTCTTTTAATTCACCTTTAATTATCCAATTAAATAATTTATAATCATAAATCAATATTAATGTCTAGTAACATGTTATCACCATTTAAATACTAGGAATATCAAATTAGTTTAACTTAAACATGTCCATGCATAGTTATAACTTAAAATTCAATCCATTTGTCATCTACTGTTCTAATTAGACATAAATCATGAAATTAAAGTCTGTTATATTTAGATCTAATTATGTTTGTTCTTGCTAATTAGTAACTGATTTATAATTGATATTGAAAACAAAATTTTCAAATCTAAATTTATTTTAGTTAAAATTTTTAAATCATTACTAATCAAGACTTAAGAGTGAAATAATATCTAAATGTAATTTAAATCTCATCATAATTTTAGTTACACAATAATTATTTAATAATTATATCTTTAGTGTTAAGAATTAAATATAATTAAAAAACATGTGAAGATAAAGAATACCTTTAAAGAATAAATTAATAATTTAATACATTGATTACATCTAGCATATTGGATGTAAGAGTATAAATTAACAATCTCTTACTTACACTAAAGCCAGTTGCCTATATATCTAACAATATATCCATTGACATACAAATCATGTCTCTTTAGAGACAATAACTTAATGAGAGGATCTGCAGAGTTTACTTTAGTGGGTACTTGCACTATTGTGATGTCTTTTTGCTCCATTATCTCCCTAATCAAGTGAAACTTTTGAGTTTCTATTTGGATCGTTAATGAGACCTTAGTTTCTTCTCCTGTGTAATAGCATCATTGTTATCATAGCACAATACTGTAGGCTCAAAAATGTTAAGAACCACTCTAAGTTCGATGATAAACTTCTTGATCTAAATAGCTTCATTTATCACCTCAAACACTAAAATGTACTTTATCGTAGCTATAAACTTAGAAATGATTAGTTGTTTAGAACTTTTACAACTTGCCCAACCACAATTTAGACTAAAAATGTACTAGAATTGTGATTTATTATCATCATAGTAAGAATAAAAGCTTGCACTTGAATACCTATGAGCTTTTAGTTCAATTCTTTTATAGATTAAGAAAACATTTTAAGTTCTTCTCAGTTAATTTAGCATGTTTTTCACAGCCAAGAGATTAGCTTAAAATATGCTTAATGTATGTGAAACATCTAGTCTCTTACATAGTGTCATATATATGAATGATCTAATAGATGAAGCGTATGAAACATTTTCCATTTTATCTCTCTCTTCCTATCTCATTGAAAACATATTTATCAAGAGAAAAATCCCATGTAGTATATATAAGAATCCCCTCATGGAATTCTCCATTTTAAACCTCTTTAGAACCTAGTCTATATATATTTATTAGGTTAAACCATGAAACTTCTTTGATCTAACTCTATAGATCTTTATTCTTAAAATGTAAGTTGCTTCCCCTATATCCTTTCTAGAGAAATTTTTGAATAATCTAATATTTGTAGATTAAAGTATCAATATGTAATATCTAATTAGCAATATGTTATCCATATATAGAACTAGGAAGACGATTGCACTCCCACTAACCTTCTTATAAATATAAGATTCATCCATATTTTTGATAGTATTAAGCTCTTTAATTATCTCACGAAAACAGAGGTGCCAACTTTTTAACGATTACTTAAGTCCATAAATGGATTTTTTTCAACTTGTATACTTGATAAGGAAACCTTTCAAATTTAAAACATTTAGGATGCTTCATATACACATCCTTAAGAAAAAGTTCGTTAAGAAATTTTATCTTAACATCCATTTTCCATATTCTATAATAATCGTAAGCCTCACATCTAAATTTTCTAAATATTTTGATTGATTTAGATTTATTCTTTATTAAATTTATATAACCATATCTAGAATGATCATTTGTGAATATAATAAATGAGTATCCACTTCTAGAGCAAGTACATATAGGACCTTATACGTCTAAATGTATAAGCTCTGCTAACTCACTAGTTTGTTCTCCCTTTTCATTAAAGGGTAGTTTATTCATTTTATCTAACGATCAAGATTTACACATTTTGTATAATTCATAGCCAAAAGGATCCAAATATCCTTCTTTATATAACTTTTGTCATTTTAGTTTCATTAATATGACCTAACCTATAATGCCATAAAATGTCACTTAATTTTCTTTTCTTACTAAAGGATTGGCTTTTCTATATGTAATCTAAATAAACCAGTTGCAATTAATCTAGATCTATAACAAACATCATCTTTATAAAAATAACAAATTTTTACTTAATATTATAGAAAAATCCATCTAAGTCTAAATAAGAAACGAAAATAATGTTTCTTGTAATAACTAGAACATAATAATGATTATCTAGTTTTAGTATAAAGAAAGAACGCAAAGCTAAACTATAATTTCCTATGACTAATATAGTAATCATTTCTCCATTACCAACTCGTAGGTCCACTTTGCCTTTCCTCACTGATCAAATCCTTATTAGTATCTATATATTAGTACAAATATGAGAACTTTAAATTTCATCTAATACCTAATATTAAAAAATAGAAGTATGAAGATTGATCTCAATAATAAACATGCCTAAAGATAGAACTTCCTTAAGCTTCACATCCATTAGGTTTGTAGTTCTTCTTCTAGTGTCAATTTACTCTATAATGGTAGCACGTGCCCTTATCATTATTCTTCTTCTTGACATCGTATGGTTTTATTACTTTAGTAGAAGCCTTTTGCTTCTTTTTCTTGTTCGTATTACACTCATTTTTCGTACTACTATAAAAATTAATAAATAGAATAGAACTGGGTTCATTTTTTAGGCATCCTTATATATATTCTTGAGCATATCTAGGAGTTTAGGTAGTGGCATATCTTTTTAGTTTATATGAAATTTCATAATAAATTGAGAAAAGTTTGAAACAATATATTGAAGTATTCAACCAATGCCGAACCGATAGTCTATGATAAAATCCCAATTGGCCTAATTTTTCAATATATCAATTATCTTCAACACTTGTAGCTCTAATAAAGTTCCTTCTTCCATCTTACGTTTCTATAATGCTTTAGAGGACTCATAACTTTCCACTATATTATGTACCAAACAACTCCTTGATATGTAAAATTATAGTAAGAGCAGCTATGTTTTCACACTACCTCTAAAACTCATAAGATATACTATCCAATGTCATACTTATAGCTTGTTTAACATCATCAATATGATGTTAATATCTCTCTTAAACTTCATCAATTGCATTCACATTGAGCTTTTGTGGAGTTGTAGCACTAAGAATATAACTTCTTCTTTAATTTAAGAAAACTTCTCAATTTGTTAAACCAGTGTAACAAATTAGGTTCAATAAGCTTATTAGTATTCATAATGCTCCTCAAGGACAAATTGTTACTCTTTTTTTTCTAACAATATAAAGACATAAAAGAGTAAGTATAGATTGCATCACAAAACCAAATAAAATAATGAATTCAATAAATATGTATGCTGGAACCCCTCCCCGGGCGGGTCACGGGCCCGACGTCCTGCGTGACATCTGGCCGCGCTTCCCCCGAGGGAG
>JAOQMS010000178.1:9605365-9621835 GCA_027563885.1 Erythroxylum longipes
CAATACAATTTTTAACACTCCTAACCCGTTCCAAATTACTATTTTACCCTTCCCATTGGTGAGGGGATGTTACAATTGTTACTAATTGTTACTTCCCCTCAACTTTGTCACGTACTATTGCTAATGAGTGCTCCTCTTATCTTCCCTCTTGTCCTGTAACATATGCCTTAAAATTGATGCCTTAAAACTGATGATGTAAATGTTGTATCTTGTAAAAATTAAAATATATTATTTGTGTACATTAACTGAAAAAGATAGGACTATAGAAGGTGACTAGTGATTGGTGAGTCTTAGGATGAGGTTTATGAAAAAGTAAATTAAATTAATTTTTTAATGTAAGAGTAAGACATGGCATAAACATGTGTTTTCAGTCAAAGATGCATGTCAACACCTTTGAAGTTTAATTGGATATTTATCTAAAGCTAAGACTCTTTGAAGTTTAATAGCATATATGCAGCATAGGAAAGTAATTCTAAAGACACAAGCATCCCGCTTCAAGTTCTTCACAATTTCAATCCCATTTGACAATGGGTGGCCTTTCCTTTTTATTACAATATAGTTCCATCAAGTGTTGAATTTGGACCAGACAACCTAAGAGTTGGAACATTGAATAAAGATATGGGAATTAGTTTCAGGAACCAATCGACATAATAAATAGTAGGTGCTCTAAATTCTATAGCACCTATGCCTTATTTGTAGTCTTTATCCCACTGCCAGTCAGTTGACGAGTTAGGACTTTGGGGTCACTAATTTGGACCATCTAAGATTGAACTAGTGGACTTTTGGGGAATGAGGCCTAAATATCTCATAGCACTACTTATTATTGAACCATTATAAGGATTCCTTTACCCATATAACTTCATCATCCTGATTCGAATTTAAGTGGTATACAAGCAAGTTATCAAGAGAGCCAAGTTGAGTGACAATTTCTAAAGGGAATTGGAGTTGTAACCTCATGGGTGAACTTCTCATAGTGAGTGCATTCAAGTCCTCCCTTGGGTGTAACGGCCCTAGATTGGACCAATTATGAAACAAGAACAATTTTAATTCACCATTCCTTATCATGCTTTTGAAAAGAGTGTGGAATGAATACAGCAAAAAGAGCTTTAGGCAACAAAATATTTGTAATAATTTCAAAAATTGTTGCTAAAAATTAATATAACGTAATAGTTTTAAAAGTATTGATTTTAATAATATTAAAAAGGAATGATTATAATAATTTGTTGCTATATATGTAAGAAAGAGGTATCTGTACATTGTATTATTATTTATTCAAATACATATTTATACACTTGTTGAAATAATCGTGACCAAACACTTAATAGAATGGACAGAATCAAATAGAGGGTTAGGATTTGTTCTGTTACAACAACTTGTAGTAGTCCAGCTAACGATTTTTGAAAAGTCCATTGTGCCCTTTTGTCCTTATGTGTCTTGCGTTGTTCTGTACTGTCTCTGTAACATTTCTCTTCTCTCTAGAATCTTTTTCTGTCTATCTATAGTATCTTCTGTAGCATCTTCGTTAACACCCCCACTCAAACTGAACCTGGGGCTTCGAGCTAGGTTCAGTTTAGTGGTTAGAAGTTCAAACCTTGTCGAGCTTAAGGGTTTAGTGAGGATATCTGTGAGTTGATCATCGGTGTTGACGTACCTGATTTCTATTTCTCCTTTCTCCACTTTGTCTCTTATGAAGTGTATGTCTATCTCGATGTGTTTTGTTCTTGAGTGAAAGAGAGGGTTTTGAGCTAGCAATCTGGCTCTATTATTGTCGCTCCATAGAATAGGTTTGTGCGTGTGAGTAAACCCTAACTCAGATAATAGAGAGGTGAGATAAGTTCAGTCGAAACTTAAGATAGAACTCAGTATTCAACCTCAGTGCTGGACTGTGCTACTATTGTTTGTTTCTTAGAGGTCCAGAAAATTAGGTTTCTCCCTAGAAATACACATCCTCTGGTTGTTGATTTCCGATCATCGGGATAACTAGCCTAATCAAAATCGTTGTAGGCATGGAGATCAAAAGGCGACGATGATAGTTGAAAGAGCAGTCCTAGATTTGAGGTTTCCTTCAGATAACGTAAAACCCTTTTACATGCAATCCAATGTGTATTTAAGGATTTAGTAAAATTTGGCTTAATTTGTTGACTGCAAAGCTGATGTCTAATCTTGTATTGCATAGATATTTAAGAGCTCTTATGGTACTGCAGTAGAGCTTTGGGAGTTCAAATGGTGAACCATTCTGCAAAAACAACTTGGTTGCTGGAGTGATTGGTGTCAAGGAAGGCTTGCATGACAACATATTTGTTCTGGTAAGTAGATCTTCAATGTATTGTTTCTGTTAAAGATATAGACCATCCCCATTTCTGTATGCTTTAAAACTAAGAAAATGATTTATGCTTCCAAGCATTTTAAGTGCGAATTAAGGATATAATTGACTGATAATTGCATGGATTGCTTGAGTTGAATTTCTTATGATTAGAATGTCATCTACATAAACCAGTAGCATTGTAATAATTCCATTTTTGTTTAAGTAAAATAGAGAGGTATCTGACCTTGAGTTATGAAACCTCCATTGAGACAGTGCATATTTTAGTTTGTGAAACCAAGCCCTAGGAGCTTATTTTAATCTATAGAGAGCTTTATCTTACTTGCATACATTATGCGGCTGTGTTTTGCTTTCAAATCCTTACGACTGGTTTATATAAACAGTCTCATGTAACTCCCCATGTACAAATGCATTGTTGATGACAACTTACTGAATCTCCCAGTGATGGGAGACAACAAGTGAAAGAATTACTCTTATAGTTGAGGATTTCACAATAGGGCTGAAAGTTTCTGAAAAATCAATGCCAGGGGCTTGATTAAACCCTTTGACAACAAATCTAGCCTTGTGTTTAGAGACAGTCCCATCAGCATTGTATTTAGTTCGAAATACCCATTTTGTGCCAAGAATGTGCATGGTAGGCTCATGGGGTACAAATGTCTAATTGTGATATTGTTATAGGGCATTGAATTCATCTTACATAGTTTGAAACCATATAGGGCTATTTAGAGCTTCAAAACTTGTTCTAGGTTTAAGTTGTGGGTTTAAGGTAAGAGAAAAGGAATAGAATTTTGGTTTGAAAATTTAACTTTTGGATCGAGCTTGCATAGGATGAACACTTTGTATGTGAGAAATGAAGAATTTGATTTAGTGTTTGGTGTGGTTGGTGGAATGAAATAAGGCAAGATGTTTTGTCTATTTAGTGGAGATGTGGAATGTGATGGTGAACTAGGATTTTGAGAGCTTACCTGTCTGTTGAAGGACTTAGCTAAGTGAGAGCATTCTGCTGAAGGAGAGTGATCCATGACAACCCTTGATGAAGATGTACTGATTGGAGTTGAGGTTAAAGTAGAGGTAGGGAGACTTGGTGAAGTTACAGGATGGTTTGAATATGTGGGAAAGAGTTTTGAAAATGGAAATTCCTCCTTATTGAATTCAACATGACGAGATATTATGATTTTCCCTTGATTAGTTAGACATTTATAACCTGGATGCATTGGACTGTACCCAAGAAAAACACATTTAGTTGTGTGAAATTCGAATTTGTGATGAGAGTAATATCTGCGATAGGGAAAACAACTACAACTAAAAGTTTCGAGATTAAGATTGTTCGGTGGTTTGTTGTACAACTTTTCAAATGGTGATAGGTTGTTTAGTTTAGGAGATGGGAGATTATTGATGAGATATGTGGCTGTGGAGAAGGCTTCTAACCAATAGGTCAGTGGAAAGTAAGCATGAGACAAAAGAGTTAATCCCATTTCAGTGATGTGTCTGTGTTTTCTTTCGAAAACACCATTCTGTTGGTAAGTATAAAGACAACTAAACTGTGGTTGTATTCCCTTCTTTGTGAGGTAAGGTAAGAGAGCTTTGTATTCACCTCCCATGTCAGTATGTAGAGCTTTCATTTTCTTGTTCAATTGGAGTTCAACATTGGTTTTGAATTTGACAAAAAATAGATAGGGTGTCTAATTTTAGTTTTAGAGGATAAAGCCAAGTAAATCTTATGTAGGCATCAACAAAAATAAGGTAGTATTGATGCCCTTCAGTTGAGAGATATGGAGAAGGTCCTCATATATTTGAATATATGATTTCTAAAGGATTTTGAGCAGTTATATCATAAGTTTGAAAAGGCAATTGATGTAATTTTCCTTACTTACAAGCATCACAATAAAATAGATTTTTGAAATTAAAGTTGAACTTCATTGAACTTAGAAGTTGTTTCAAGATGTTGTTGGAAGGATGTCTTAATTTGCCATGCCAAACATTTACATTTTTTTGTACTATGTTTGCCTCACAATGATTGCCTAAAAAAGCAACTTTTTGTTAGGAAGGTCTAGACTTAGAGTGTGTTTGGATGACTGGCATGATATTGTTGGGTAGTTTAGTGGCTTTGAGGTTGTAGAGACCATCCCATAGCATTCCTTTGAGCAGAATCTTCCCTGTTGCTTTGTCTTTAAACAAACAATTTTCGTTAGGAAACTCAACAGAAATGTTGTTGTCTTTGGTGAGTTTAAAGATGCTGAATAGATTTTTGGTTATGTTGGAAACATGCAGAATTCGTTTTAGTGCAAGAGGTGTGTGTATATTATCTAGAAAATGTATGTGAGATGAGCCAATGTTAGCAATGAGAAGAGAGTTACCATTTCCAACAGTGAGTTGATCCTTTCCACTATATTGTGAACTTATTGCCAGATTATTGAGATCTAATGTGACATGATTCGTGGCCCCACTATCTATAAACCATGCATTGTTGTTGCTTCAGATGAGGGATTTCCATGCTGATTTTGAGTCAAGTAGGATTGAGGATAGTTTTGTGCATTGTTCTGTGTATGTTGTGTGACTGTGTTCTGTTTCTATGATTGGATGGTATTACCTTTCCATGAGACATCATACCTTTTGTGACATTTTAGTGCTTCATTGCTTGGTTTATGACACAGTTGATAGAAAACCATGTTTCCATTCCATCTACCTCCTCTGCCACGATTTCCTCTTCCTCTAAATCCACTTCTTCCCTGATAATTGTTTTGATTGAAGGTTGCATAGTTTCCAGTTGGTGAAGAGATTTCTACTTGATTGATTGTATTCAGCTACTCTATTCTTGTTTCATGCATCATGAGAGAGTATTGTACTTCTTGTAATGTTGAAGTTTTCATAGAATGTTTTAAATAAACCACAACAGGATCATATTCATGACCAAAGCCATTTGGAGCACTCAATATTAATTCATACTCACTAATTGCATGTCCTGCTACTTGAAGTGAGTCTCTAGTGGTTTTGACTTTTTGTAAGTATTCGGATATGGTATGTGAGCCTTTCTTAATAGTTGAGAGTTTATGCTTTAGTTGAAGAACTCTGATCGTTGATATTTGAGCATAGAGATTTTCAAAAGTTTGCCAGACTTGGTAGAATGAATTTGAGTGATTAATCTGTTCTATTACCTCTTCTCCTGTTGTTAAAAACAACCAGCATAGCAATAGTTGATATGTTCTTCGTCATGGTTTATATTCTGCATTTTCAATGATCTGGTTTGTGTCTGCAATGATGAAATGAGGAGGAGGAGAAGTTTTCAAGCTCAAGAGTTCTTATGACCATAAGGATTTGAGCTCTCCAATTGACAAAGTTTTACCTGTCAAGTTTGATGGGCTGACTGAAGTTTAGAGTTTTTACTAGAGCTGAAAAATCAAGAGAGGATGATGTATTATTTAGGGTAGTGGCAGAAGACCCAGAAGTTTCTTCCATTTTGACGTTTGTCAATGGAGCTTTGATACCATGTAATAAAAAGGTATCTGTACACTGTATTATTATTTATTCAGATAAATATTTATACTCTTATTGAAATAATCGTGACCATACACTTAACAGAAAGGAGAGAATCAAATAGAGGGTTAGGATTTGTTTTGTTATAACAACTTGTACTAGTCCAGCTAGCTATTTTTGACAAGTCCATTGTGCCCTTATGTCTTTATGTGTCTTGCATTGTTCTGTAGTGTCTTTGTATCATTTCTCTTCTCTCTCGAATCTTCTTCTGTCTGTCTGTAGTATGTTCTGTAGCTTTTTTGTTAACAATATATAAAAAAGCAACAAAACTAAAAAAAAAAAGGTTTTAAAACTTATTTTTACTAATGTAAAATCATGATGATAATAACGCTTTCTTCTATTCGTCTGGATCGTTTACTTCTGAGATGAATTAGATTCTTAATGTTAGGCTTTTAAAAAAAATCTACTAAGTCTATGTTGCTAGTACTCTTGAGTTTAGGCTTCATGCAGCTACCATAAAAAATCTACTTGATAGATTAACCTTTAGTAAAAGTATATGCAGCTAATAAAATAGAAGCGGGAGTTGAGGCATAGAACCAAATTGCAGCAGGAGTAGGAGTACCCCTAAACCTCAGGTCTGGTGATTTTCTAGTACAGCTACATTACTCGCTTCTGTTTATTTATACAACCGAGCCTTGTTCTTGTGCAAGACAGTTACAGTCAATATGGTGGTCCTAGAGTTGACCATATTAGAAGGGCAAGTACGTATTGGACGGTGAAAATTTGAACTATTTGTTTCACTTAGTAAATTGTTGTATATAGTCTATGCAAAGAATCCTCGCAGAATGGGTATATCAACAGAATATGAGTATCTTCATTGCTTTTAAAATATAATTTCACTTTCAGTGTCATTAAAATTTCTCCCAACTCCAGTCAACTGAAAGTAGTTGCATTCGTAGGTGATAGGTGGAAATATTTGCTATGATTAATTTAGAAATATCTGTTCTTATGGATATTAGAAAAGAGGGCATTTCAGATATGAGAAATGAAGGAAATGTGTCACTTTTGCTTGGTTGGTAAATAGACAGCTACCTTTCCAAACAAAGCAACACATCTAACTCCTCCACTCTACATAATACTAATAATACTGTTGTGAAAACAAAAGACAGTACCTTAAACCAAAACTTAGTTCAGATTGTCACTTAAGCAAGATGTTGGATTCTCTCAAGCAACATATATATATAGATATATTCTGTCACAATATGCTTCAATTGCGAACAAGAATGTATGACTTTGATTTCAACGCTTGCATCTCAAATCCAACTTATGGGATAGAGAAGCTAGTCGTTAGGATTTTGATCTTTTAGCAACCTCGGACATTGCGCTTGTTAATATTCTACAGGTTATGTCGTCGGGAACTGAGCAGTTAGGTATGGCAATTGAATTGGAAAGTGGGGGACAGGCACGACTATGCTTATCTATTTCTCACCATACCACGCTTGCAGTGCTACCACCACTCAGCTCCAACTCTTTTCACTTCGGGTTTTGTAAACGCTGGTGTTCCTGTCGGTGCAAGTAAAACAGTTGTGTACACTTGGGTACGTGAGATGCACGTTCAACCCCCACCCAAACTACAAAGATACTAGCGCTCGCTCTCTGAATCTTCATCTAAACGCCCAATTGGCTCCATACACCAAATTCACATGCAAATTATATTTAGTTAACTTTTATCAAAGTCCGTCCCGATCCTTAAATAAAAGTTAAAACAAGGTGAGGAGCCTAATAAAGTTAACACAAACATACTCGTAACAACTACACAAATACAATAATAAGTTTCACTTGGACATCTCATCCAAATCCAACTCCTTCCTTCAGACCACACGAGAGAATAATACTATCAAAATCCACAACTCAACTTACAAGTCAAACACCATGCTTTTTTCCTCTACATACATTCTCTTTTACATTATTGAACAGCTGCCTGTGTTCTCATCACTGAACATATGGGTAGCTGCAGAGTGATCACCACTGGGATTAAGCTGCTCGATGTATGGATAAGGTGCAGGAGGTGCAGGACTATAATTATAGTAATAGCCAGTGCTAGGTGGAATAAATGGAGACCTATGATACATCATTTGAGGTTGAGGTTGTTGCATGACATGCCTGCTTTGCATGTTCATGGTCATTGATGATGCTGGATGGTTATAGCCATTCATGTTCATCAGCATGGATGATGGGTATTGACCTGTGGAATATACATTGCCAGGAAATCCTGCTGCAGAAGATGCTTGGTACCCATTACTTGGCTGAACTTGATATCCTCCTAACCCATTGGAATTATTCCCCCCTAAGCCACCTGCACCATTACCAACAACACTTGCTCCATTTGCTGGAAAACCAGCTAGGCTCATCATAGTACCAATGTCATTTCCTCTTTTTCCCTCTCCACTGGTTAGTTGGCCATTGTTCATTTTCAATGCAGCCATTGTCTTCTCATCTATTCCACCCTGATTAAACTTCATTCCCATATTCTGATTTGGGTTTCCTTTCTTCCCAGTATTATTCCCATTCCCATTTCCATTTCCAACATTGTTGTTCATTTTATTGCCATTGCTGGCAGTTGCAGCGGCAGCGACAGCGGCAGCAATTGGTCCAACACTTTTCCTTGCATTGTTGTTGTTAGCATTAATGGCCTGTTGGCCAAGAAGACCAAGTTGGTTCGCCCTCAGGAACTTCAGCTCATCCTCATCATCCTCATCTTCATCATCATCAAAATATTCATCATCTTCTTCCGAGCTAAAAACAGGGAACTTCTGCTGGTTCTTTAAGGCTTCAAGGCCTTTGATCAACCCTTGCTTTTGACTTTTGCCGCTCTTGTCATCCTTGATGCAATTGCTCTTCTGGCTTTGGTTTTGGTTCAACTTTTGGGACCAAAGCTCAGCATGTTTACCAGCCCTGACTAGTTTCTTGATCAAAGTTGCAGAGTCTACACTTCCTGATACCGTAACCTTCTGTTGCTCGGCATCGATGTTTACTTGATAAACCCCTGGAACAGGACTTATGAAAATTAAAAACATAGACGAAAATTTAGACACAAAATAAATACTACGCTAAAAGGATAACTTCACTAGAATTAAGGCCAGGCTCATTTCCAAATCTTGAACTCCGTACGTGGGCAACGATAGATAAAAAGTATTTGAGTCCTCTGACTTTATCAGTCACATTAAAGGGATTATAAATAAAAAGCTTGGATTGATAGTTGGTAAGCACCTAATTCGTTACGACACAACCATTCTTTTCATAACGGGATCCTCCCCTCACCCCTCCCCTTAAGGTAAGAAGGAAAGGAAAATTTTATCTTGCAACGTAACATGATAAGTTCAAATAAGTATCGATAGAACTACGAGGAACGGTGACCAATTTAACTGACATGGACAACAGAACTCAGAATTCTCCGCTTGGAAAAGCAAACGAACTGAAATTTACAAGTTTTTAAAATCTCATTTGTAACTTTTTGCTACTCAAGGTAACAGTATGGACTATACAACATTAACAGAATTCTTTGCGCTATTTTTAGAACAACCAGACACAATTGTACCAGAAAGAAGAGAGGGTAACAAGTCTCATCCAAGGGAAGAACAACAATGCAAACATAAAAAAAACATGATAATGGAGTTAGTACCTTCAATTCTTTGGAGCAGTTTCTTGACTTTCTGCTTACACCCATCACAATGTATGTTGACTCTGAGAACATAGGTCTGTAGAAAAGAATAATGAGAAAGAAGGCAGGCAACAAGAACAAAAAGAAAGTTTCTCAAGGAAAAGACCAAAATCAAACTTTGCTCAAGTTACGGAAAAATAAATAAAAAGATACAAGTGGTCTAATAGAAAAGGCAGAAAGAATGTGGTTGAAAGAGAGGCAGAGAGGGACCTGGATCTTGAGTAGCTTAAAGTCTTCATCTTTAGTCATTTCTTCGGTAGCGATGTTTGGAACGAAAGAGCCTCACACACACACACACTCAGCTAGAAAAGATGAGAGAAAAGTTAAAGCAACACTATATGTCTTAACAACAAGGCAGTGGCTGAAGTAAAGGTAAAAGAAGATATAACATGCGGGTTTCTAGTTATACAAACAAACTATAAGAAAACATAGATTCTTCTTTCTTTTTTCTTTTGCTTTCAGCTTTCAAAAAGGAACAAAACAAATGCACATGGGTTTTTCTTTTATAAGTACTATTATATTATGTATGAATCCAAAACCGAAACCAAATGCCAAAGCTAAAGACAAGACAACCAAGGAGAGATAGAGAAGGTACAGTGAAGAAGCAAATGGAGAATCACAAGTCAGAGAGAGTAAAAAGTGGGTGGTAAAGAAGAGAGAGAGGGAGAACCGAGGGGATGCCCTGCTTCTCTGAAATCTGAAATCTGAAATGATGTGATTTAACGTTAAATACTGAGTAGAGAAAAACAATAAAAAGAAGAACAGCGACTTGACAGGCCGACTTCTATCCCTGTTCTGTTCGTCACATGTGTGTTCTTTTTTTCTTTATTTATTTATACCGCTCCGTAATCGTATGCATGTGAATATTTTTCAAGAATACTTTGCTTTAAATGGGATTTTTGTTGATGTAGTCAGTTCATCGACTGCTGAAGCTGAACTTAATTGCTATCAAGCACAAATCTGACCCTTCTCCTACAACCCGAAGCTGTGAAAAAGTGGCACCCAGTCTTGGAATTCTTAAAAAAGAAAAAACGAATTGAAGCTCAACTTTGTCATCTCTCTTGATAACCAAGCAAAAATTGAAGACTTGAAAAAGCATTTGGTAGCAAGTTCATGAAGTTACATCTGAAGAATAAGACAGCATCTTTTGGCCTAGTTTGGTCAATAGTTAGGAGGAGCGAGGAATATTTTATTATTTAATTATGTCTAAACTATTGATAATTATGTCTGATAATTAATATGAACTTAATTTGCTATTTTATGAAAATGATCCTCTAAGGAACTTTTTGCTTCAACAACTAAAAAATTAAGAAACAAAAAGGTAATTGTACTAAAAAAATTATTACAAATTACTTTAAATGCTATATTTTATTATTGTTTTTTCTTTACCAAACTTTAACTTGGTTAGTATAAAAAAAAGAAGTAGTAATAGTAATAATAATAATATTTATTTATTTATATTATATTTCTATATTCTATGTTTTTTTAATAAAGTTATAACTTAATTTTTGTAAAACTAAATATGTAAAATCTAAATTCTTATAAAAATATTTAAAGAAATTCTAAGATATAATACTTATATTCTTATAAATTCTTTTTTTAATAATGCTCTTGTAAATCATTTACACATAAATAGTTAATACTAAATAGGTAATTTTATTATATATTTTTAAATAAAGAGCTAATATTACTTTAGTATTCAAACTAAATAATATAATACCTGGCAAGCTAATTACTGATACCGTCAATAAAATCAGTTATAAGCTGATGTATTGCGTAGAATTGACAAATAGAAATTTTATGATTTGGTACATGAAATATTTCTAGAGATGGCAATGAGTCAGGCCGTCCTCGGCTTAGCCTAGCCTAGCTCAGCCACATAGAGGGTCGCGGGTTGGCCCGTAGCCCGCGAGAGTTGGGATTGGCCGGCCTTCAGATAGACACGGGCTGACCACTGGCCTACCCCGCCTATATATTTTTTTAAAATAAAAAAGTATACAAAACGACATTGTTTTGGACAAAATAGACGAGATGTAGGCTTAGCTGGGCAGGCCCGCGGGTTGGGCAGGTCGACATAGTCGACTTGTAGCCCGGCCTGGACAGACTATAGTCAGCCCATAGTCCACCTATAACCTGGCCAATCCGGGTCAAAAATTAAGTCAAGCGGGGTTAAAATTGTCATCCATAAATATTTCTCTAGATTTTGACCTAACTAACTTAAACATGCCAACGGTGTTAAACAACTAGACTTCCGCGGTGACTTAGACTCACAAAACTAAATTAATAAGACTAGTTTTTTGTCAGTGGGAAATAAAAAAGTTGAATCTCTTTAGAATTTGTGCAGGACATACAGAATTTATGTCGAACCAGACTAGACTAGTTGTATCTAATTTTTCATGACCGATGAAATTGCATGAAGCATTAGTTAGTACAGTGAATATCATTTCAAATTACTTGTTGATAGATTTGGTATATATGTGATTGTACAACATGAGAAAAGTATTTGGTGTCAAAATTTTCATTGGGTCAATGATGAAAGATCTTGTCAAGTACTATAATTTCTTTGATTTGATTTGAATCCTATCTCAGTTAATTCACGTCAATCTCTTTGCGTCAGGGCCCACTTGAAGCCTGGTTCAACGTTGAAAACCAAAATATATTAAAATATAATTCACAATTAACTATAATGTTTTTAAATATAATAATAACACCATTATTACATTTTAAAATTAAAAATTATAATCAAAATATTAAAAATCATAAAGAATTAAGGAAAAGTTGTAAGGAACATACTTACTGTCTTTAAAATCCTTATCCGATTCGTTCTTAAAGGCCTGGGAAACACGTACGATTGAGACCAAGTTGGTGGGTATGGTTGAAGACGGCAAACAACAGAAGAACGTGAGCTTTTGCAGTTATACGATAGGCGAGGCAGGGAGGGCTGGTGCACCTGAAAAGGATGGTGGGAAAAAAGACCAATTACAACGTAAAATGCACTCCACTTTTTTGACCTTTCACAATTCCCAAACAAAATATTTTTTTAAAATATTGTTTTGTTTCAGAGAGGGTATTGACCAAAAGTAGCACGCAATCACACAAAGGTCTTTAAAGTGTATAGAGATTTAGAGGTGTATGGAGTTTGTGAGTTAGGTCCATCATTTCTTGCTGCCTGGCACCTGCAGATTCCTATGCATGCTGTCTCCAAACCAAGCCCCTCTTTCTTTTCTCCTTTCTGTCTTCTACCTTTCTCTTTATAACCTTTACTTCTGCATCAAGGCTCTCTCACTCTCCGATATCTTTATTTGTTTTTTTCCACCTTCGTAATTACCTTAACTGCCACTCCCCTTTTTGGTTTTTTTCTTTCCAAATTCCTAGAAATGAGGGTGAAAATGAAAACAAAATTCTCTTTCCGCTGTCGGAATTCAATAGTGTTGGTACAATCAAGATGAGTTTGTCCGGGTTTTGGACCGGGCTGTGAGTCTCAGACATTTATGGGTTTTAGGTCGGAGAAGGGGTTCACATGCCTTTTTGTGGATCCCATGACCCAGACTCATAATTCTCTAGAATCTTTTCTTGGGACCCATTCTAGATCACTCGTCGTACATTCTTACATCTATGACTCTTTGTGCTTGTGTTACGAGTAAGAAACAACAGCAATTTTGAGATATTTTCATGACATTTATTTGTTTTTAGATGTGTTCATAAATTTATTGTTTAATAAATAAATAATTTAATAAACAACTTTTAGAATTTTGTCGTTTTTCAATTACTTTCTCAACGTAGTTGCTGGAATAGTGTTGAGGTTGGGGAAATAATAGATTTTTGTTTCTCAGAACTTAATATTGATGTATGACTAAAAGATTTGCATATACAATTGATGTTTACTATCTTGTTAACTACTCTGTTTTTATTCTTTTCAGAGATCAATAATCACATTTTCACGATGTCCAAAGAGTTAAATAAGGTCTCAGCACGGGCTCTTGACAATCAAACAAAGGTTGTTTTCTCATTCCCGAGATCTTCCTTCAGGGGTATTGATAGAGGGATATATTCAAGATATGGGAATGGTTTTTTCATATTCATTTGCACCGTCTTCATTATCACATGCTTTTAGGGATAATAATTTTACGAGTGTTTAACATTTTGAATTTTTTTAAAAAAACTTAGTGTCCAATTTTTAATTTTTTTAATTTAATTTTAAAATTTTAAAACTCGGCTTCAGGATCAAAGAGGACGGCATTTTTTGTTTTAATAGGGGTCACGTTGTTCAATTGTTTAGTGAACGGATTGTTATTATCGGATTAAACGACAAGCCGCCAAAGCCTAATTATGTTTTGTTTGTGGAAATGGGCATGGAGGATCCCAAATTTACGATACTTTGTTGACCGATTCATCTAGGTTGAGACTGGCATGGCAGCCCACTAAGCCGCTGCCGAATGCCAAGTGGTGGGAACTTGAGCTTGTGAGATTCGCCCAAACACAAGTCTCAAGAAAGTGTTACGTGTTGATAAATGTTTCAAGCATTCTTTCGTGAATTGTGTGATACGTGTCTTACCATGTTAAACCTGCAATAACCTTAGCATTTTCAAGCAAAAGACATGCTTTAAACTTTGTTTCTATAGGTATATGTATAAATTGTCCTCTACACCATACCATGCACGTACTGAAATAAATCCTCATGGCATGCATCTCATACAACAACATTACGCAAAGATACATACACAATAATAATGTATATAACAACGGAAACTTAACGGAAAAACACACCTCTAGCCATTGCTTACCAATATGATCCAGCAACGTCTCTGTGTTTGAATCTTCTATCATCTTCCTTAAGCACGATTAATGGTGTACTCTAATTCTTGACATGCATAAGGACCCAAAAATAACGTTTATAAAACCGTCTCCACACCTCTGCCCATCACAAAGGAGGAAGCTTGGGAGTATAGGCGATAACGTGTGCGTATGGGCAATAACGTGTAAATGGACAATAACATGAATAGTAAGGAAGGTTAGGTAAAATTTAAAAATCCTACATTCTCCCACTTGGTCCATTTAACCCAACACAAACATAACAAGAATTCAAATATATAAATCATGGCGATAGGTCCTCTTATAGTGAGTATTATCTTCCATGTATTACATATATATAATTTCTTATTACTAGCCCTTAAACTTAATGAATAAACCATATGTTTATTCTAGGTCCAAATTAAATGACATTTCTCAAAACCAACCAAAATATGTGTGCACAAAATATATGAGAAAATATCAAACTAAATAAGAGTTTAATTGAAGCAACAAAAGTACAACAAAAATCACATTATGGAACCAAGTCCCATTTGCACTACGTGATCTTTAAACTGCTTAGGTGGCATTCCTTTAGTTAAATGATCTGCAATCATCAAATCAATGCTAATGTGCTCTATGACAACTTTCCTTTTCTTAACACGTTCTATTATGGCTAAATACTTAATGTCGATATGCTTACTTCGACTTCCACTCTTGTTATTTTTAGTTATAAAGACCGCAGCGGAGTTGTCGCAATATAACCTTAATGGCTTAGAAATTGAATCAACAAATCTAAGCCTAGATATGAAACTCTTCAACCATACACCATGCGAAGTGGCCTCAAGATATGATACGAACTCAGCCTCCATAGTAGAAGTAGCAATCAGGGTCTGCTTGGCACTTCTCCAAGACACAGCTCCACTAGCTAACATGAAAATATAACCAGATGTTGATTTCCTTAAATCAATGCAGCCAGTAAAGTCTGAATCGGAGTATCCAACTACTTTCAGGCTCTCAGTTCGCCTATACATAAGCGTGTAGTATTTTGTGCCCTGAAGATATCTCATAACCTGCTTTGCAACTTTCCAGTGGTCAACACCTGGATTACTCGGAAATCTTCCTAATTGCAATGTCAGGTCGGTGCAGACCTGAGCATACATAAGGCTTCCAACAGCTGAAGCATATGGAATGTTCTTCATGTGTTCTCGTTCAAAATCATTATTCGGGCATTGATTCAAACTGAATCTATCACCTTTCACTATGGGTGCTACACTTGGTGCATAATCTTTCATCCGAAATCTCTCTAAAACTTTGTTGATATAGATGTCTTGAGACAAACCCAAAATGTCTCGAGATCTTTCTCTATGGATCTTGATGCCAATGATATAAGATGCCTCACCCATATCTTTCATCTTAAAATTCTTTGAGAGAAATTGTTCACAGACGAATGGACTTCGTCTGTGTTATTGATAGCGCTATCGTCTGTGTTACTGTACAAAGACTTCGTCTGTGTTACTGTTCACAGACGAATGGATTTCGTCTATGTTAGTGTTAGCGCTATCGTCTGTGTTACTGTTCACAGACTTCGTCTGTGTCACTGTTCACAGACTTCATCTGTGTTACTGTTCACAGACGAATGGACTTCGTCTGTGTTATTGATAGCGCTATCATCTGTGTTAGTGTACACAGACTTCGTATGTGTTACTATTCACAGACTTAAGATGATAATTCTCAGTTAATTAAGGGTCAACCCAAAAGATAAAGATCAACCTCAGAGTATAGAACACAGAAGATAGGTTATGAATCAAGGATTTTTAAGAAGGAGTAAAAAGGCTACTTGAGTTGATGTGTATCTTCTGTGTTCTTGTTCGCCCTTGTATCTTCTATCCCAATGTTGAACCCTCAAGAGTTAGAATCGACCTTCGAGGTCTTCATGGAAGTTATGGAGCTTGAAGTTCTCTTTCCAACCGTATAAAGAACACCCCAAACCGATTACCCTAGAGAAAGTTATGACGATTGAAAGATATCGTCCGTGTTTCCCAAACTTCGTCTGTGACACTGTTCACATTATCGTCTGGGTTACCGTTCATGGATATCTTTTGTCCCATGGTCGACCCCTTAGAAGATAGAGTCGACCTTTGAGGTCTTCATGGAAGTTATA
>JAOQMS010000178.1:9639810-9652820 GCA_027563885.1 Erythroxylum longipes
TTATTATTATTATTATTATTATTATTAAATTCCTTATTATTATAAAAGAGTTGTCGTAGAGTTGAGACAGAAGGAAGAGTTGAATTGACTAGTCTATTTTTTAAATTAAATTCCTAAAGAAAGTAATCTAAATACCTAAGGGAATGGTGGGATTTAGAATCCAAGGAAAGTACTACTACTTTCTCTAGATTGGGAAAGTTTTTACTTATCTAACAACCCAAAAAAATGAACCAAACATGATAATATAAATTTTAGGAAAAAGATTACTTTCCTAAGCAAGAATCCATGTCAACCAAACAAGGCCTCAATGTCATCTTGCAAGATCACTAATATAATATTTATCCAAAGTATTATCTAACTGTGGACCCAGTTCATCAAATAAACATACTTTCCATTTCCACCATCAACATAATTCAATCTAAAAAAAAACTTTTGGGTTTGTTCTTCAATTACTCTTGGTTCTGGATTAATTAAAATATACCACTACCTTTTTTCCTGCGTCTTTCGGCAAATAACAACAGAAGTATGAGCTCATATGATCCAAACATATCAAATGCAAATCTGACAAGTCCAATACATATTTAGATGATGTTCAATAAAGTGGTGGCCAAGATCAAATTGAAAATGGATTGGAGAGTAGACTGTTGATCAATCAAATAAATCATGAAGATTGTCTCTCTTTTTGAAGAAACTTCACTCCTACAGTGCCAGCCCTTGTCCGATCTGCCCACTATAGTTTTTCTTCCCCCTTTGTGGGACAAGATTTCATCATATTCGTATGAATATTATATAGATTTTTGTGTCAACTTAATTATCTTTAGCACCGAAATTGCCTGCCCACTGAACACTAATTACATATTATTTAACACAACATGTTCTCCATATCGCTTTCACAATAAGGATATGGTTGAAATCAAGGGCTAATGAGTCCTTTCGCTGATTGTTACAAAAGGGTCTCTATGCATCTCGTTGTCGCATTACTACTAGTTCTTAGTTCGCTAGTGCATAGACACAATGACTTTTTGTTGAGTTCTCAATCATTAGTACCATCCGTCTGCAATCGCAAGTATGTGTCTCCTCACTCGTAGTGATTATTTAACGTTTTTGTAAGTGATACAGTGTACAAATTAACAATAATCACTGTGAGTTTCTTTTTTTTTTTCCCCAATATGTGAGTCGTGTCAGTCTAAACTTGTGAAAGTATTATGAGGTATAATCACAAATTGGTACATCAGCTTTATGGACTTTACATCCCTCATCTCACTGCTAATCTGGATTAAAATTTTGCTATCATACAAATCTTAAAAGTGGTAAGTGGATGTGTTTTTATTTTTTAAAATGGCATCCTATCTGAATTACACCACTACTTAAGAATATTTTTCAATTTTTTTCTATTTAAAATATTAGTTGGAGGCTGGACATCCATTTTTTTTCAAGAATATAACTTGAATTTTTATTATAATAGAATATCTTTGCATTTAAATCATATCTTAATGCTCACTTTAAAACTATCGTCTTAACTCAAAAAATTATTGTATCAAATTTTAGTTACCAATATCTTAAAATTAGATTTATTTAAAAAGATCACCATGATAATTTGGTTTAAGTAGGTAGTTCCATTAGAATTAAATTTGAAGGCCTAAGTAGTCGAATATGAAATCCATAATATAAACAATTTAATTGGATCAAATATTACAATCCATATCAAATCACGTCAAACCTCTTAAGTTATATTGAAATAGTTTCTATAAATATATGAGGCCAGAGTGAATTGTAAGTACTTAAAATCCTGGGTTAACTACCAAAAAAAGCTCAAAATTTTGTCAATTTTTTTATTATAACCCGAACTGTAAAAAGTAGCAATAAAATGCTTAAACTTTTAATTTTTCTCAATTCTAGCCTTAACTTCAAAAAGTGGCAATAAAATACTCAACTTTCAATTTTTTTCAATTCTAGCCTGACGTTAATGTTTTAATTAAGTTTGTTGACACAGTTTGCCACGTGTTTCAGAAACCTTAATTATTAATACACGTCATACAAAATTAACAGAAAAAATGAAAATTAATGAAACAACGTCGTTTAATCACGTAATTAAAAATGACATTGTTGTTTTAAAATGACCTAAATCAGATTACGCAGCCCCGACGATCTTACCCTTTGATTTCAGTTTTTCCCTTCGTTTTTAGTTTGTTCTCTCGATAACCCTCTTTAATTTTTAGATTACGCAGCTCTGACGCCCTCACACTAAGGGCCATGAAAACAAACTAGAAACGAAGAGCTTACGGGTGCAGTACGTTGTAATACGAGAGTAGATTAGGGTGTTAGAAAAACAAACAGAAAACAAAGGCTAAGTGCATCGAGAGAATAACAGATAACATCGGGCTAGAATTGAAGAAAATTAAAAATTTAAGCATTTTATTGTTACTTTTTGAAGTTTGGGATAAAATTGAAAATTTTGAAAATTTGGGCATTTTATTGCTACTTTATAAAGTTCGGGTTATAATTAAAATATTACCGAAAGTTTGGGTAATTAACCATAAAATCCTTGATGCTATAG
Source organism: Erythroxylum longipes (assembly GCA_027563885.1). Lineage (NCBI taxonomy): Eukaryota > Viridiplantae > Streptophyta > Magnoliopsida > Malpighiales > Erythroxylaceae > Erythroxylum > Erythroxylum longipes. The sequence continues at coordinate 9,642,368 of JAOQMS010000178.1, forward strand.
ATTATAGAGTAAAGGAAAATTGCACAAATCTATATAATGCAAACCCCTAGTTAGCTAATTCCCATAACTGCCATACAAGGAATTGGAAATTAGCTTACATAAGTAAAGTTGCTTTAATGCATTTTAAGGAGTCACTATTTACCTAAATATGTCGATGAATTTTAAATTAATCTCAAAGGATGAATTTCTGGTATGGTAATTTCTTTTTAATTTGTATGCCAAAATCAACTTTAAGGCTCACTAATCTCAATATATGCTAATGTTTAGTTCATGATAATATTAGGAGTCAATAATACAACTCTTTAAAATATCAATAATAAAACACTCTTAAACTTTAACTAGCAAATCAGTGTGAGAATAAGAAACTTAATAACGAAGCAAACGCCAAGATTTATTTGGAAAATCCTCCATTATGGGGGGAAAAATCACAGGCCAAATTCACAAGTAAATTTACTAAATTCAAATAAGGATTTACAAAGTTTAATCCTGAGCAATTGACCCTTGCTCGAAACAATATGTCACCTCATTCCTACAAGTTGTTTAACCAAGTTTCAAGATTGAAAGCAAAGTTGATGTATAATCAACAAACTCTCAACCTAACCTGCAAGATGAGAATGCTTTTCTACTTACTCTCTCTCTATTTTTTCTTACTTTTTATGTTTTGGAATAATTAAACCTATATATTTTTCTCTTTTATATTCCGAAATAGGTTCTTTTTAATGTAGTACATAGTTATATATGTGGTTGTATAAGTGATTGTGTCTCTTCTAGCACCGCCTAAGTTACAGATATCCATAGTTAGAGAGAGTTACACAGTAGTCACATAAGGTCGTTTATGACATGAACACGGGTGTGTACACAATATATTCTCACCCTTCACATCTTTTAGCATTTGATTCTAGAGACTTACACGTTTGATCTACACGACCATGTAAGTAAAGGAAACAAGTGTGTACTATCCTACATAGTCTTATCTATCTAGAAAAGCTTGATTCAACCTAATTATGGGAAAGACACATTATGATCCTACACGGTCTTATCTATCTAGAAAAGCTTCATTCAACCCAATTATAGGGAAGACACATTATGATTCAACATCTACTTGAAAAACATCTCAACCTAACAAGCTTACCACAGAGCTTATGCTTGCTTATGGGAACTACTTTAGTTAACATATCAACATCATTTATGTCCATATGAAGCTTATTCAATATCAATTATTGCTTCTTAATCATGGATCTCAACTAATAATATCTGACATATAAGTGCTTTGTGCGAGAATGATATATAGTATTTTTGTCAAGTCAATAGCATTTTGACTTTCATAAAATACTATATAATCTTCTTGTTTCACATCCAACTCTCGAAAGAATCTCTTCAACTAGAGTGTCTCCTTACCAGCTTCCACTGTAACTACATATGCCGCTTCAATCGTATATAAAGGCACACACTTTTGTTGCTTATATTGATCCTTTCTAATACCTGTTCAATATATCCTTCCTGTGTTAATCAAAGTTTCCTACTTTTATTGTCCCGAATTATTTCCATGCCTAAAATCTACTTCGCAGTTTCTAAATATTTTATATCAAAATATTTAGACAGATCCTCCTTCCAATTTTTGCATTCTTTCAATATCTTGACCCACAATCAGCATGCCATCAACATATAAAAGAAGAATAATGAAATTCTCACCTGTGAATTTCTTGAAATACATACAAGGATCGACATAAGTTTGCTTGTCACTATAACCCAACATAAAACAGTCGAACTTCTAATGTCACTACCTTAGATCTTGTTTAACCCATATAAGCTTTTCTTCAACTTGCAAACTAGATTCTCCTTACTTTTAGCTTTGCCTTCTAGTTGCTCCATGTATATATCCCCTTCCAAATCTCTATGCAAGGAGGTTGTTTTAACATCCAACTGCTCAAGTTTAAGATCCAAACAAATAATCAAACCACCCAATACTATTCAAATTGAGGTCATATTAACCACTATGAGAAGATTTTATCAAAATCTATACCCTTCTTTTGACTGAACCCCTTCACCACTAGCCTTACCTTATGCTTCACTGCCTTGTCACCATCTTTGTTTATCTTGAAAACCTGTTTATTTTTCAGTACTTTTTTTCATTTTGGAAGCTTCCTCAGCTCATATATATCATTCTTTTTCAAAGAGTTCATCTCATGGCAGTGAGTCAAAAATCTTTGTCTTCACATGATGCAATCTCTTGAACATTCTCAAGCTCCCTTTCAGCAGTAACCAACAGATATTTTGAACTCGAATATCTTATAAAAGGCCTTTTCTCCCTTATCGACCTTCGAAGCTATATATCATTAACTGTTGGATCCAATTGCTCCCCTTGCTTATTATCCTTAATGATTTTACCTTCAACATTATTTAGGTGTGGTTCTTAGAGCTCATCATTACCAGGTTGTACCTGATCACTATCAACCTATGTTTGATCATATACTTCATCTTCTTCACCTGTACATTCCTCAATAATGGTAGAAATTAGACAATAATTAACATCATAAGATGAGCTGCTGTGAGTAACCTTGTCTCCTCTTAGAAGATCAATACCTCTCTTGTGCTCCTGGAATATAAAATTCCTACTCCTGACCACTTTAAGCCTCTCTAGGTGATAGAGTTTGAAGCCAAGCTAATCATCACCATAGCCAACAAAGATGCAAAGTATTACCTTTGAGTTAAACTTCTGTCTTTGATCCTTAGGAATGTGTTTAAATACCTTGCAGTTAAACACTCTTAGATGATGATATGTGAAATCTTTACCTGTTTATGCTCTCTCCAAAATCTCAAAATTCAAGAAAACTCATACAGCTTGATTGATTGAATAAACTATAATTCTTACCGCTTCACCCTAAAATGTCTTCATCAATTTAGACATTTTGAGCATGTATCAAACCCTCTCTACACGTGTTTTGTTCATCCTCTCAGTAACACCATTATGTTAGGGAGTCCTAGGTTTGTTTTTATCTAGTCTAATTCTATGTGATGTACGGTAATCTTCAAACCCCTTGGAAGTATGCTCACCTCCATTATCTATTTATAAAAACTTCAGCTTCTTTTTAGCTTCCCTTTCTACTATAGTATTAAATTTCTGGAAAGTTTAAAAAACTTGAATCTTTGCTTTCAACATGTATACCCAAATCTTCTTCAAAGCATCATCAATAATTGTAATAAATTATTTGTTACCTTCTAGAGACTCCTCATCAATTGGGCCACAAATATTTGAATGCACCATCTCCAATATCTCCATCTTCCTTATAGATCTTCTCTTGAAAGAGACTCTATGCTACCTTCTTGTCAAGAAATAATCATAAGGATTAAGTAGTAGGATGTTCTTGATTGGGATAAGTAATTTACCAACTAGTAATCATTTATAACTTATATGCCTCAATTGTTGATACCATAGATTTGGAGAAGCTTCCTCTTCAACTGTGTATATTTATCTACCATCACACACTTTTAAATGTGTCTTGTACAATATGCAATGTAACTCTCCTTTAGCAACTGTCATTGCTCCCTTATACAATTTTCACTTCTTATCTCCAAAAGTGTGCTAGAATCCTTCTTGATCTAAAATATTTATCGATAACAAATTTAGACTTAAATCGAGGATGGGTTGTATATCTCTCAAGGTCAACAAGCATCCAGCGTTTATTTGGATTCAAATATCACCCATACCAATAGTCTTAGTGGAACTTATTTTCTCATTTTTATGCTTCCAAAATCTTCGCTCTTCTATTTTAAGAAGTAACCCACTGTTGGAATATAATGATATGAAGCTCTCATGTCAATCAACCACTCAGAACCCGAATCATTGACATAAAGGCATTCACTTTTTGCAAAAACCAGGGACACCTTATCATCCGTGCTTATAGTAGCTACGATTGTATTTATCATCTCCATCATTATGATGATCTTGTTTTTTCCTGATCCCTCTTCCATTTATAGTAGAACCTCTTAATGTGTCTTGACTTGACGCAATAGTAGCATGTCTTTATCTCTTTGTTACCTCTAGACTTCGATTGATTCTTAGACTTGCTATATTCTTTGGGACCTCTGTTTTTTCTGCTCCCCTTGCTTTCTATCATGAAAGCCTACACGTTGTCAACTTTCATCTCTTTTCTTTTGATTTCTTCATTCAACATACTTTCTTTGATTACATCCAAAGAAAGCACACCTTCATAAGCTAAATTGCTAATTTTCACCACCAGTGTCTCCCAGCTATTCGATAACAAACTCAATAAGAACAAGGCTTGAAGTTCGTTATCAAGAATGATCTTCATTATTGTAAGCTTATTAATTATATGTTGAAAATCACTCAAATGCTTTGACACAGATTTTTGAAAGCTTTAAGTATTAGCCTTTTAATCAGAGAGACCTTGTTATGGGCAATCTTCCTTTTATAGAGACCTTTTAGCTTCTTCCATGACTCAAAATGATCTGTTTCTTGAGACACATGTTTGAATATACTGATATCAATTCAGTGTCGAATCATGACCATAGTTTTCTACTTCATCTTTGCTTACTCTCTATCTAACATCTTCTTAGGTTTTGAAGGAATATTATGTTTTACACCTTTGTCCATATCAATAGAATCGAAGAGATCCTTGCAGTACAGAAGGTCCTCCATCATAGGCCTCTAAATAGAGCAATTTGTTGACATCAACTTGACCATAAAGATGTTTGTACCTTCATTTATGATGACTCTGATGCCACTTCTTGGGAGTCAATAACACAATTCTTTAAAAGATTAACCAAAGATTAACAACAAAACACTCTTCAACTTAAATATAGTACGAGACTAAGAAACTTAATAATGAAGCAAACATCAAGATTTATACAGAAAACCCTCTAGTGTATAAGAAAAAATTACAGGCCAAATTGACAACAAATCCACAAAATTTAAATAAGGATTTATAAAGTTTATCTCTAGAAGTTGACCTTTGTTCAAAACAATATCTCACCCTACAACTACAAGTTGTTTCACTAAATTTCAAGATTGAAACTAAAGTTAATGCATCAATAAAAATCTCTCAAACCAACCCAAAAACAATGAAAAAACGAAAAGAATACTCTTCTACTTGCTCCGTCTATATTTTTCCTCACTTTTTTTAATATTTTGACTGCACTTAATGATTAAACCTACACCTTTTTATTTTTTGTATTTCAAAAGAATTTTTTCTGCATCATACACAGTTATATACACCATAGTGTAAGTAATCGCGTCTCTTCTAACACTACCTAAGTCACAGATGTACATAGTTACAAAGAATTACACAGTTGCATGCACATCTGTGTATGTTATGAATACGGGCGTGTATAAGACTGTGTATATTTTCGCCCTTCACGTCCTTCCAACTCACAGTTCTAGAGACTTACACGGTTGATTTACATGATCATATATGTAAAGGATACAAGTGTGGAACTACCTACATGACCATTTCTTTCTAGAAAAGCTTGATTCAACCAGCATCTGTATTATCTTTACTTGTTCGTTATTTCTGTTAACCATAAATGTGTCAATGATTATAAAGAGTAACAAAATAGGCTGAACACTCTAACAGATACGGTTCCATCAAAATGGATATCAGAAGTATTAGATTGTAGTTAAGATCTTAGAACATATAACACCTAACGTTTCCGTTAGACTTGTAATAAGCACACAATATGGCTTTAAGATTAGTTGGTAAAGGAATCGGTACCTCAGGACCTTTTTCTTGTGCATCACTTTATTCTACTAATGGTTAATTAAACCCACTAAGTAACATAATAAATGTATACTTATATTCTTGGATAAGTCAGTCAACTGGAACATATCAGTTATATCATCATTCTTTTTCAAAATCATTCAATTATTTAGCTACAAATATGATAAACTAATCTGTTTATACATAAATTATATAGCTCTAATCGTGATCATCCAACCTTATGACTTAATGATTGAAGTGACTAATTAAGATTATTAAAGCCTGAACATCTGCACTTTTACCTGAATGCGAATTCCTGCTGAATCTCTATAATTTTTAGACATAACAAACAAATTTTACTCGTATAAATTTCCAGATAAATAGAAATTAAAAACCAGCAATATATCTATGACGTAATGACCTCTACAAGGTTCATTTCATAATTATCTGCAACAAAAATACAAAAGGCGTGTCTAGGCAACCATACCAGTGACAAACAAAACTCCGCAGGAGAGAAGGGACTATGTTACTAAATTCAACTATATTTATATAACAAGGTGTAAAGACGACAAACTACATATATTTGCTCATTTTACTACAAAAATCTGCTACATGATGGAACATGCATTTGGGTTTTCGTCGCTAAACATTGTCGTGAGCCTCTCGTCGGTCCCGTTTGGGCTAGGCAGAGCTTGAACAACGTTCCTAACATAACCTGCTGGTGCCTTCTTATCATAGGCTTGAGCTACATAAGGGTAGGATACCAAGTTATATTCCACGTAGGGCCAGAACTCTGCTCTTTTTCCTGTCCTCTTTATTTTGTTTAAGACCTTGTTTGGCTCTACGTATCCTTTAACTATCACTCGACTTTGTTTTCTGATGACCTCAACTGATCTCACACCTACAAAAAAAAAAGAGAAGGAGAATGAGAAAACAGGTCATGCATAGATAAGAATTAGCGTTTGAGGTATAGTCCATCTGTTGTAACTGCGAATTGGCTAATTTTAATGGAAGCTACCTGGTTCATTTACAACCTTAAGCTATGAAGATATGTTTGGTTTGTGGCAATTATTGTATCAGTTATTTATGTATATTAATGACTTCAACGCTACAGTAGGATATGAATGATGTCCCTTTCTACGAACAGGACTTGTAATAATAGTACTTTAGAGAATCATAAGTAACAAGAATTAACATGTCCCAGTAGAAGTGTTTATATGAATATATGTATATATATGTGTGTGTGTAAGTATATGTCTTTACAGTAGTTCGTGATAAAAGATATTAAAAAACCTGTTCTTTCACTTAAAATTGAAACTTGAGTGAAGCACTTAAATTTCTTATGTCAAAAGGAATAATTTTGTTTTGGCGTCAAGTTTGCGAAAGCTTTGCTTTTGATTTTGATTTCATGAACTCGCGAAGAACAGCCACACACTAAAGGGTATCTGAGACTGAAAGTAGCGAACCTCTGTCCTATAAATTAATGATGTCAGAATTTTGTACAAGAACTACAAGTCTACAAAGAGAGGAAAGAGTCAACACTTGCTAAGTCTCACGCAGATTCCCATACGAGGAAGCTCAGAAGTTCAGTTATTGTTTTGACTACTATTTCTCACTTTTGTTTATTCTTACCTGGTTCTAGTTTTATATGCAATCTGTGCGCATATCTACCTTGCATGTTTTTTGGTTACCAACGTCCAATCCACAGGGAAAAGAAAGCTCAGAAGGTTAGTAGAGAAAGGCCCAATAGCCGAGTTAATGGGCAAACAAATTCATTGCAATCATGTCAAAGAATAAAAATTTCCCTGAATAGTTTTGATGGACTTTAGGCTTATTCAAAAAGAAAAACGGGTGAAGCATCTTTATGTTGTAGAAGTTTTGTTGTTTCATGAGAAGCAAGAAAAAAATTAACAAACGCCATAATAAAAAATAAGTAAAGGACGGACAGATTCAAGGTTTTACCTCTCATGGAAGACACAGCATTTTTTACTTTTCTTTCACAGCCATCGCAGTCCATTTTCACTTTGATCTCAACTGTCTGAGAAAAGGAGAAGTAAAAGAAGTTGAGAGAAGCATTCACTAGTCAGGTAATTAGCGTACCCAACACAGCAAACATAGATATATAGAAGTACCTGCATTGGTTTTCTCTTCCTAATCTTTTTCCTTGTAACTATAAACAAGTCTGAGAGGTAATCCGAGAGAGAGTCCAGAGCACCCATGTGTTTTGTGTTGTGAGAGAAAGAGAGACGGAGAAAGGCCTATATGCAGGAGAGTGTCTAAGGATGGTAGTATATGAATCGAAGTTGGTGTATTTATAAAGAGTTAAAAATATTATATGCATAATGAGTGAATTAGAAGAGGAACCGCGTTGGTGCAAGTTGTGTCCCTCTAAAATAATAAAACATATAGTAAGAAAGCGACTTATGCCCCCAAATCATGCGGTTCTATTTCTTCACTTATGCAAAGACAGCCACTTGAAAATTTATTCACTTAAAATGATATATCATATTCGGAGTTCTATTGCTTGTTTTACAGGCTAATTAGAAGCTGCTGTCCTGATGCTTCCTTTCGCCCCAAGAAAAGAAAATAATTCTAGCATATTGCCGGAAGGGACTCGAGCTAGGGTTTTCATTTTAATTTTAATTTTAATTTTAACTTTTGTAATATTATGCATTTTGGGTGATGAATGAAGTATTTTTAAGAACTCAAGTCTATTTGCTTGTACTGGGACTGTTGATTTTTAAATAACTTCATTCAGTAATTCTAAAGATATAAACACCAAACGCACCTACTTAGCAACCTTAGAATTTATTAATTCCTCTTAGGGAATTTGAAAATTAGATTGTAGTTGATTAAGCTTTAAGACCAAAAGCATCATACAAGTGGAGTTAAGCTAAGGAAGACTTGTGGCAGAAATATGTGTGAGCAAGCCGCTAGCCATCATTACTGATGTGCTACCACTTTGATGCTCATTGGCATGCAAAGCAACACCACAAAAGGGGATGTGTACTTGCACATTTGAATATTACTTTCAGACCTCTCCAATTATTACAATCTTTCTAATGAGCCCATAAAAGTGATAGATCCTACAACTAAAGCATGATCTTCATATAGGCTCTCGATATACCTAACCTAACTATTTTTATTTTGCTGTACTGATAGGGATAGCTGGTTTTGACAAAGATGAGTTCATGCTTCAATTACATTAGATAATTAATATTGTGGAACCCACCTGTGTTTGGATTTGGAAGGATCAAAATTTTGGATTTCCTTTCCAGCCTGTAGCTTCTTCGACTCGTTTAGCTCTAAGCTGTCAATGGTTTTCACTTTAGTACGCGGTTCTTAGTTGTAGCCTGCAATTTCTTTTTTCTTTCCCCTCGGTAGCATTTTTATATGCACCGGTTTTTGTAAATACGAAATCACATGTTTAAATTACAAAATTAATTTTTTATAAAAATAAAATGAAAAAATTGTGTAAAATATAACTCTTCTTCACCTTCAATAAAACAGAAAGTCTTTAGTATTGAATTGGCTGACCTTTTTCTTTTTATAGTTAAAAAATACGTTATATTTTATTTTAACCCTTTTTCTCACCATTATAATATGAAATAATTTCACCACAAATCTATACAAGAAAAGAAGCACAGCTTAAATTTTATACATTTATTTGGAGAAAACTCTAATATCATATTTAAAAAATTTTATTTTTATTTTTCTATTTTGGATATCAAGATTATAATTAGTTAATTACAACTTAATTTTTTGGGATAGACTTTAAAGAATAGTCGCCAAGTAAATAAATAGAGTCCACCCCAAATAGCAGTAGACCAAATTCATCTCAATCCATTGCAAGATATTTTTAACTCTAGGGACTTCCAAGTTATAGACTGCGTAATAAAGTCCAAGTTTTGTAGATAGCAATATCATTAAGTCACCAGCACTTGATGATGAAGGAAGCTTAGAGTTTTGTCTTTACTTAGGGATACAATAAATGCTTTAAATTATATTACTTTTCACTGTAGTGTATAAATTATGTCGACATATCTGTATAGAGTTTTCTTTTAAAAAAATGCTTATGTGAATAAACACATCATTTAGATTTTCAAAATGAAAAAAAATATCATCTGTATATTCAAAATGAAATAGAATAATAATAAATGTTTAAAAACTAATATACAACACACACACATATATATAATGTTTTTAACAATACAGTCTACAATAAATACCCTTTTGAAATCAATGTTCTAATGTATAAAGTTTTTAACCTTCATCATAATAACAAAATTTAAAAATATGACAGAATCATGATTATAATATTATATTAAGCAAGATTTATACCATTGAGATATATAATTCATAATATTTATATGTAATAAAGTTTTTCAAAATTTAATATTAATATCAAAATTCATATATATATATCAAATTTTAAAATATTTAGTTAAACATAAATTTTATAGTTTTTATACAACTACTTTGAGTCCAATATAGAATTTAATTAAGAAACATAAATATTATAGATATGGAGTTCATATTAAAAATTATATAAAATTACTTCAAAGAACTTCTTCTAAAATATATAAGTATTTAGATTTAATTTTTATAATATTTATGCAAGCATTTTTATTAGGTTTGAGTTTTATTTAATTAGATTCTTATTGATAGTTTATTTATTGTTAAAAAATTATAACTTTACTTTATATATATATATATATATATATATATATATTCTT
>JAOQMS010000178.1:9660929-9699185 GCA_027563885.1 Erythroxylum longipes
AAATGTTAAGTGATGTGACACGCCACCCTCGAGGGGCACGGATTCGGATATCACCATCGGTATCGGGTTCGGGTCCAGCGGGAATGGGGTGTTACAAGTATGGTTGTCTCAAGAGAGATATATTGAACGGGTGCTAAAAATGTTTAATATAAAGCATGTTAAGTCAGTTAACACGCTACTGGCACTTCACTTAAAGCTAAGTAAGTGAGTATGCACCTCAAGAGAAAAGGAGAAAGGTGGTATGTCCTTTGTTTCATACTTATCTACAGTAGGGTCTTTGTTGTACAAAATGGTGTACATAAGGCTAGATACTACATAGGCTGTTAGGATGGTGAGCAGATTCTTATTGTGGTTGTCTCAGGAGAGATATATTGAACGAGTGCTAAAAAGGTTTAATATAAAGCATGCTAGGTCAGTTAACACGCTACTGGCACTTCATTTAAAGCTAAGTAAGTGAGCATGCACCTCAAGAGAAAAGGAGAAAGGTGGTATGTCCTTTGTTTTATACTTATCTACAGTAGGGTCTTTGTTGTACAAAATGGTGTACATAAGGCTAGATACTGCATAGGCTGTTAGGATGGTGAGCAGATTCCTATCAAATATAGGAAAGGTTCATTAGGAAATAGTGAAATGGATTTTGAGATAATTGAGAGGCACGTCAAAGTGGAGTTTGTACCTTGATGATGGTGAGCCAACTCTAGAAGGTTTAACAAATGCATATATGGCTAGATATTTTGATTGAAGAAAATCCACTTTAGTTTTTTTAAAGACTGCAAAAGCAGTCATCTCATAGAAATCCAAGCTACAAAGGTGTGTGGCTTTACCTACGTCGAAAGTAGAGTATGTAGTTGCAGTGGAAGCTTGTAAGGAGATGCTCTAGCTGAAAGGTTCCTTCAAGAGTTGGATCTGAAGTAAGGAGACTATATAGTATTTTATGATGGTCAAAGTGCTATTGACATGAGCAAAAATACTATGTATCATTCTCACACAAAGCATATAGATGTCAGATATTATTGGTTAAGATCTGTGATTGAGGAGCAACATTTGGTGTTAAAGAAGATTCATATAGACATGAATGTTGTTGATATGTTGACTTAAGCTATCCTTGAAAGCAAACATGAGCTATATAGTAAGCTTTTCATAATTCCTCTTAAGTAGATGTTGGAGAATCAAGTTTCTTCCCCATAATTGGCTTGGAAGGGGAGATTGTGGAGTGACCAACCATATTTTGAGACTTTCAGTGATCTTAGATGTCTTTATGGTTCGTGGAGCTTATTAACAAGTAAATATAAGTTGAATGAATCTCTTCTGGGGAGAGACACAACCATATAGGGTGCTACGCTTCCATGTCCTTACTTACACTAATGTTTATATTAACCGTGTAAGCACACACGCCAGAGTGACACACACCCTTGTCATCACTTATACTTTTGGATCAACCTTGTGAGTCTTTAAAACTGTATGCAGAAGGACATAAAGAGTGAAGACATATACTATCGTGTATGCACCCTTATCATGACATACGCAGCCGTGTGTAATGACCGTGTATGTCTTTATGACCGTATACATCTATGAGTTAGGCAGTGCTAAAGATATACGGTCACTTACACAACCTTGTATGTGACTGTGTACAGTAAAGAAAAATGTATTTCGTGATATGAAGAGAAAAATAAGTAAGTTTTGTAAGAGAGTGCAGTCATAACGTCAAAAGTGAGGAAAATAGATAGAGAACAAGTAGTATTGGATTCTCATCCTTATTGATTGTTTTGGGAATTTGTTTGAGTGTTTGTTGATTACTATATCAACTTTGGTTTTAATCCTGAAACTTTGAGAGACAACTTGTTATGAGGTAAGAGAACAATATTTGTAAATTCTTATTTAAGTACAGTAGATTTACTTATCGGTTTTGGCCCATAATTTTTACTTTACACCAGAAGGTCTTCTACGTAAATCTTAGTGTTTATTTCATTGTTTAGTTTCTTATTTTGTATTATTATCTCCTAAAAAATAGTTCATGGGCTTGCTTATATTCCGTGATCACTTTCTCCTTCTCCTCCTTCATAACTGCGAGTTTTAGTTTAACTTTTTGTTATTTAGCTCTAGTTAATTCTGCATCTATGCATACCTCTCCATATCCACAATTGCTCATTTGGTGCAAAACTCTAGAGAGCTCATAAGTAGAAATTATAGCATATTTTATACCCCTATTTGATATTGTTTTAAACCATTTACATAGCACATTTAGGCAAAAAAAATTATTGTTACATTTTGCTATTAATACCTAAGTTGTTTGGTCCTATATTTTATTTTTAAAAAGGGTCCAAATTGTATTAAGTAGTTTCTTGTAGGCTTGGTGGACTTAAAGTAAGGAACCTATAAGAAACTCTGGCCCAAAATGAAGTTCAGCCTAGAAGAAAGTCAAGAATTATGCAATTAGCCCAACATAAAATTAGCCCACCAAAACAGGAACCCAGTAGAGTAACACGTAGCAGCTAGAGGAGCAAATCGTAGCAGAAATAAGCTAGAAAAATGCAGTATCCAAAGGAAAAGAAAACGAAATTACACAATAGTGGAAGAAGCATCCAAAACGCAACAGCTAAAGGAGAAAACACAATGCAGCAATTAGAGCAAAAAAACACGCCAGCAGTAGAAATCCCTTACCCAACGTCTCTATTTAAAAAACCCAATAGAAACCCGACCCGATGGTATCTGCGTCAAATCTCTTCAAAATGGAAAATATAAGAGGGAAGCCACCAAAAATATAGCAATGTGTGGCAACTGGGATGTATTTTGTGAGCCTATATAACGCAACAACTTGGGAGGAGAAAGTAACAAGCATTCATGAGAAGAAGGGAGCTCTTCGAGAGGTAAGGCAATCTTCCAAGGTGGGTTGCGAGAAGTGTTCAGTGGTGAAAGGGAACCAATTTCCACCTGTTTTGAGCTAGTTTAAGTTAGTAGAGGAAATTTTCAAGCCTTGTAGGAGTTGGTCCTAGATCTGAAAGTGGAGCACTTTAATGAGTTTTTCTAAACCCTTATTCCCCTTGTTTATGATTTACTATGCTTGAGTTATGCTTAATTGTTAAATTTTCAGTTTAGATATGCAATCTTAACTATTTGGATATCATTTTTCTAGATTAATTCAAGTTATTCAGAGATGATTTAACAATATAAAATTGCTGAAAATTTTTATTGTTTGTATTCATGTTCTTATTCGATTGGATTCCTTGATTATTTGAATGTAATAAGCAGAATTAGTGTTGGAGTTGTATGAGCTTTAATTTGGATGTTTTTTTTGAACAATTTTTGGTTGTTTATTGTGTTTCCTTGTGCTTAACGTGTTGGGATTGAGATGGTTCAATTTCTAAAAGTAAAAAGGAACAAGTAGAAACCTGTTGGTTGGTTATCTACGTTTAAATTGTTAAATATCTCATATATGTCAAAATTACATGACTAAACTAAAATTTGAAACATTCTTGTTCATTTTTTAATATTAGATTAGTTTATGTTTTATTTCTTTGATTTCTAGACTCAATTTGAACTGCAGTCCCCCTTTATATATACGTATTGGCTTAGCTAAATTTATAGGTTTCTTTATTTTGAATTGTTTTGGTTTTGGATTTTTCCTAATTTCATCTCATAAATAAGGTTACTCTTATACGTGAGGGTGATTGGATGAATAAGTTTAAATAATGTCTTTTACACGAAATAACCATGCATTGGATATTATATACAAAAAACTTAATGCATATGCATTATGGCAACTCAAGAATTTTTTAATGTTTTATTAGTTTATAAAAGGGTTGTTTCAGTAGTTGAATTATGTAAATACATGTGTCTTGATGAATTAGATGTGGAAACATCAAATTAGGATTACTTTAAAAATATTACTAGATGAAAAAATGGCTATCTAATTGAAAATTATAAGGATTTGTTTAGATTTTGTATTTAAATGAAGTCTCAAATGCCTTACACCTAGCTATGAAATCTTTAATTAAGTTGGTTTGAGTTTAGGAAACAAATTAGATGTTGAAATATATACTTAAATTGATCTTATAGCTATTAAAAATTTAGGTTGAACATGAAAAATTGTTGAGTTTTATATATGCCTATTTTAGAGGGAGGATAGATTACTCCTTTTGATGATTATACTTAAACAATAATCTTGATTAATCATGCAACAATTCAACATGCATTTGCACCAATTTGATTATTAGTTCATGCTTACATGAATGATAGAATAGTTAGTGATAAAATTAAGATGAAATTTGTATGACATGATATTAACTTTGTGACTATCTTTTTATCTTCTTGAAGTCAAAACTATTTTAACTTTTTGTTTGCTTTAATCTATGTTTAAGTGACCATTTAGATTTTAGTTTGTTGGGAAATCAACTTTAGAAGACAACTTGTAAAACCACTTAAAACATGCTTGAATGAAAGATATGTGATATTAGAAAGAAATTGAGTCGTTAATGAAGTATGAGTATAAGTTTTCTAAACTGAAATTTTCATATTTGTATGACTTTATTTCACCGTTAAAAAAATTCAGCAATATATATTTTGGATGATTACGACTTAGTGACAAAGAAAATAATATCCAACTCTTGAATATTTATTGTGTGTTTCTAAGAACGTGTTATAAGTTTGTTTTCTTAAATTTTGATGTTTTATCTTACTAATGTGGTTAAAGAGAGCATTAAATGAGCGTTGATGATGTTTATATTTTGTTATGGAATTTCTATGTAATTGTCTCTTTTAAAAGTATTATGATAAATAATCTAAATTAATTAGTAAATTAACTTTCTTAGTGGAATCGACTCTTATTTGTATATGCTAATTTGCTTAATAAATTGAAAGTAAAATAAAGATTTAATTTATATACGCCTAATGTCACTGTCACGTATCAAGAGCTCAGGACTCGAGAAAAGAAAGGTAAAAATATGAAAAAAGGAAGTGAATCTAACCCTGAGGATTACCATGTCCACTCTTTTTTTTGGGTAAAATGAAAGAATATATTAACTAAAAGAATAGCTAATTTACAAGTACAAATATTACTGAGATGACCAACATTGTTATAGCTATAACCTACCTCCATATTATCAGTTACAAAGTATAACATTAAAGATGAATGGAACTAGCAGAATTAACCAAAAAATCAGCTCATAAATTCCATTTCGCTTTCATACGAGTAAGTAGGTGGTTGACTCCTCTGGCAATCAAGACAACTCTAATCTAGTTAAGAATTTTATCCGCCAACTTGTGATTGTCTTCTTTGATTTGCTCGTGTCATATGTTATTCCTTTCCTTCCAAATCATATAAATGGTAATTGTGACTGCTACATTAAGTAGGATAACATTCTCTTGACCAGCTCTAGCTTGATTTATAATCCACCTCAAAGTGTGCTCCCATTCATAGGTATGGTTGGTATCTTCCACCATACATTGTATTGTATTCCATATAGTTTTGTAGTATTCACATATAAAGAACAAGTAATTCCGATCCTCATCCGCAGAATGATAAAGGAGGAATGATTTGTTAGTAAGTGCAAATTAATGACTTTTTGTCCGCAATCTATTCTTAATCATTAGCCAAGTGATAAATTACCCTTTAGGATTAAATGATTTTTTCCACAGTATGTGATACCACAGTACGTTCTCAAGATCAGCTATGAAGATTTAGCGGCATGTTTCATTTGTAAAAGTACCTTGTAGGTGTGGAGACCATATAATTACATCTGTTGTATTTTTGTCTAGTTGAGGTAGATGAGCAGCTAAGATGGAGTACTCTCTAAAATTTTGACACCATGCACCATCTTGGATTAGGTCCGAAACTCTAGAAGATGATGTCGTAATAAACCTACGAATTCACTTCATTAGTCATCTTCAAATCCCATCGAGGATGGAAGACATTTTCTCTCATACTTAATAGTTTATAGATTGTGGTCAAAGAGCACATGAATTGATTACACTATGTCACCCTTGACGTTGACTTGAAAATTATTGATTGAATCAGTAGGAACAACCTCTTGGTTTATCAGAGGATCTTTCTTCTTTTTTTAAAGGACATGAAACACTGTTTCCCCTTTTTTTCTTAGCCTCGTTCATTAGTTTCAACAAATTCATTCTTGCATCATAAAGGTCATGTTAAAGACACAAAAACCTTGAGGAAATGCAAGAACAAAAGGAGAAAAACTTAAAAATCTCTTTATTTAAAATGCCAACATCCACTATTTCGTCTTTGTGGAGCAGAGGAAGGCTCTTATGTTGGTGGATTTAGCACTATATGATTTTTGTATCTCTTATGAAAGAAACAGTTGACATCCCTCCACACAAACCTAAAGCTCTACTTACTTCCATCCTTCAGATTAAGGAACGCAAACTTCTCATTTCAATAATCTGTTCCCCTTAGAGAAGCGAAGAGCCCCATTTTTGTTTTCTAAAGTTTAGGTTGTATATCCATAAACTTTCCAGTATGTCTGACTTTGTACATATATTAGAACAACTTTAAAGATAGTTTAACATCTTTAAGGTAATAGGCGAATGCAAAACATATGCTAATACACGAAGAGTATGGATGCAATTGGCTAGGGCAAATGCCTGTGTCATCAATTATACTGTGGATCATGTCATGGAAAAGTAGTTGAATACCATTCTTCTAAAATTGTTGAAGTATTCGTTGACTTCTTTAAACCTAAGAAGGATGCTCTTTGTCTTAGAAAGTATGATGCACTTTAACTATAGAGGAATGTTGAACTTAGAAAGTAGCTCTATGAAGTCTGTAAGCCTTATTAACGAAGAAGAATAAATAAAGAACAATGCAAGAGGGGCACTATAGAGATTTTGCATAAGGACATAATAGACACTTCAATCCTAGCTGGACTGTGCTAGCTGGACTATACAAATTTGTTATAACAGAATGAATCTCAACCCTCCATTTTATTATTTACTTTTTAACAAGTGTATGGTTAATATTAAACCAACAAATGTATAAATGTGCATATGAGCAAATAATAAAACAACATATGATTTCTATTCTCAACGAAGGGAAAAAAATTGTATTGATCCTAAGTATCAAAAAAAACATAAAAAACAAGCAGTAAATAGAAATGAATAAAGAAATAGTGGATTCCATTGTTTTTATGATTACTTTTTAAACAGTAAGGTCTTCTTTATACACCGGAGCCCTTTCCTTCAGTTAATCAATGCTATTATTAACTTGTACAGTTCACACTTTTTGGCTCTATTCATATACTTCTTACATGGTATCAGAGCTTCCACTTACCAACGTCAAAAATGGAAGAAAACTCTGGATCATCAGCCACAACTCTAAACGGTACATCATCATCCTCTCTTGACTTTTCAGTACTAGCAAAGACCCTAAACTTCTATTTACCTATCAAACTTAATAGACAAAACTTTGTAAATTGGAGAGCCCAATTCATTACAACCATAAGATCCTTTGAGCTTGAAAACTTCATCAACACAGCACCTCCTTCTCAGTTCATCATTGCAGACACAAATTAGGTCATCGAAAATGCAAAATACAAACCATAGAGAAGAACATATCAACTATTGTTATGCTGGTTATTTTCAATAATCGGAAAAGAAGTAATAGGGCAAGTAAATCACTTCAATTCATCCTAAAAAGTTTGGCAAATTTTGGAAAATCTTTATGCTCAAACATCCATGGTTAGAGTTCTTCAACTGAAGCATAAACTTTTAAATATTAAAAAGGGCTCACACACCATATCAGAATATATGCAAAAAGTTAAAACCATAGGAGAATCACTTCAAGTAGTAGGACATGTAATCACTGAGTATGAATTAATATTAAGTGTTCTAAATGGTCTTGATCATGAATATGATCATGTTGTGGTTTATCTAACATAGTCTATAAAAACTTCAACGTTATAAGAAGTGCAATACTCTCTTATGATGCATGAAATAAGAATAGAGCAATTAAACACAATTAATCAAGAAGAAATCTAATCACCGACTACAAACTCTGCAACCTTCAATCAAAACAATCATCAAGTAAGAAGTGGATTTAAAGGAAGAGGAAATCATGGGAGAGGAGGCAGATGGAATGGAAATAGAATCTTTTGTCAACTTTGCCATAAACTAGCCATGAGGCACTGAAATGTCTCAAAAGGTTTGATGTCTCATGGCAAGGCAACTCTACGCAGGAATGGAGAGGTAACTTTAGATGATTTTTATGTCTGCACGAGTACCTACCATGTCTAGGGGATTCTCGACTGCTCGATTCTGTTTGCTGGACCCCTAACCTGCAAGGAAGGTTCATTAATTTTTCTTGCCATAGAATAATCAGAAATGAGCTAATGGCAGTCCCTTATACAATCTTGTATGGAAGAACTCGTTGAACCCCCAAAGCTTCGTTTACTACCTAGTTAGCCATAAAAAATAAGCTTAGGACCAAATATAGTTGGCTCAACCCTTCTGATACCATTTGCACTCTATGCCACTATATTGAAGAAAATAGAAACCATATGTTTTTTGTTTGTGATTATTCTAAAGCTATTTAGAGCTGAATCCTTCATCTATTGGAAATAATATCCTTCCTATGAATGAGAGGCCATATTGAGATAGGGCATCAGTCATCCTGAACCTAGGAAGGAGAATGATATCCTAATTAAAGTTGTTTTCACTACTACCACATATATGATTTGGAAAGAGAGGAATTATAGGTTGTACAAGCAAGTAGAGGAGGATAAATACAAATTAGTAGACAAGATTATTACTTGGATTAGATTCGCATTATTGGCCAAGAAAGCTCGAAACCAGATAACCTCTCCTATACAGTCGAGATGGAATTTATGGTTTATGGTTTTCTTGAGGTTCCCTTACAAATTTTGTCTCTTTGATCTTTTGACTAGTACCTCCATTAGGACCTAGTCAATAACTGTTTTTATAATTGAATATTCTAGTTAAGTGTAATATCTGGGCTATTGATAATATAATTTCTTATTCATTTTTCAAAAAACAAATCTTATTAAGTAATTGTAATCTTGGTTAATGGTGATCCCACTATTACTACTAAAGGAACCAAAGTTGTTAGGCAAGGAGACCTCATGTCTCCTTACCTATTAACAATCTACTTGGAGTTATTTAATAGACTTTTCTCCTTCAAGATCAAGCACTCTTATAGCTTAAATTCCATTATAGATGCAAGAACATAAACTTGTTTAACCTAGCATTTGCTAATGATCTCCTCTTATTGAGTGGAATGGACCTTGTCTGAATCCAGGTCCTTACGAAATCACTTAATCTTTTCAATTTTCGCTCAGGATTGAATATAAACTTGTAAAAAATTTGTAAATATCTTTCATCTGACTTCTTCAATTAGGATGAGATACTTGCTTCTATATCGGGTCTCAATATGCGAAAATTGCTATTCAAATACTTAAGCGTCCTTATATTAGATAAGAGAATTAGCTTTAAGGATTGCTAAACTTAGTATTAAGCAATCAAAAGAAGAATCTCTCATCCTGTCTTATATTGGAATGATCCAACTCATAAATTTAGTCTTAAATATCTTGCATGTTCACTAGTGTTCTCACATCTTCTTACCTCAAAGATTGATTAAATACTTTAAAAGAACTCTGAATAACTTTATATGGATTGGATTAGCTGATAACCTCCTGGAAGCTAAAGTCAAATGCTCGATAATATGCAATTCAAAACAAGAAGGAGATTTAAGGATTTTCTTAATGATAAGCACCGATCAAATGCTTCTAGAAAAGAAAATATGGAAGTTGTTTACAGATTCTCAATCTATTTGGGTTAAATATTGCACACATATAATATCAAGAATTAAAGCTTTTAATCTATTAAGTTGAAAGAATGCCTACTCATGGTCTTTCAATCAAATAGACAGGATGAGGGAAATCATAAACTGATGAATGGATAAGCTTAGAGGAAACTACCCTAATTAGACTTGCTCTCTCTGTCATCGATCATTGAAAAGCTTACATCATCTGCTTCGACATAGTTCCTAATGTTTTATAGGCCTTAGGTAAAATAAAAAAAAAGGTCATAATAAATCGACAATATATAAATATATAAACTTTAAAAACTTATATTTATTATTAAAGAGATTATCTTAAGCCCCTCATTGTGACAATTACAGAATCTAATTGGCTGCATTAATTCTTAAGATTAAGATTAAGAGAACAACTAACAAAACAAATGAAAAAAATATGTAAAAAAAAAAGAAAGTTAAGGAGATTTGCTTCATTTTGCTCTTTATGGGTGTTAAGAGAACTGGACCCTATTTTAGCTCATTTACTCTTTATGAAAGTTCAAAGTGAATCATATTTTGCCTCATTTTATTCTTTATGAAAATTAAGAGTGGATTCTATCTTATTCTTTATGAGAGTGGGTCAGCCCTGATATGATCTTCTTCATACTTACAGTCTTTCTGGAGTTCTTGTCTTTGACTTTACCGGCTATCTTTCATCATCTCTTCATGGTCTGACTTCATTGGTCCGGCTGAACACGTTAGATTCACAAACAAGGGGGGATTTTACAGTATTAGAACGTGTCGTTTCCTATGGACTTTATGCCCTATGGATTGAGAGGAAAGCTCGAACCTTGGAAGCAAAACGCGAGTCAATACAACTATTTATGCAGTCCACTCTTTAAAGGATCAGATACTAATTTTCGTACACTAACATTCCCTCAGGTATGAGTTATGACCTTTTCTCACTTTAGGAGCTTCCCAATATGTAATGCCCATTAATTTAAGATCTATTCTATGTATTTTGTAGTGTTTTGACTTTTGAGCTCCAGCCTAGTCTCTTTATAAGTCTGTTGTATACTTTTGGTTTAGGTGCTTTCTATACCGGTTGACTTCGTTCAAAGTTTGCTATTAATGAATTTTTTATTTTTTTTTTCCAAAAATTATAAAGGGTGATAAAAAGTCATCGAGCATGATTGCATACTATATTAGTTATGACATTATTTTTGAATATATGGTTACATAACTTGAATCCTATGCAAAAAAGTTAACAATAGTTATTTGACTTCAGTTTTACTCTTGATTTTGTATTTTCATTTTCGAATTTAATAAAAAAAATCTATTTGATTCAGTTTTTTATTTGTTTTTCTATTTTTATAATTAATGAAAATTATAAAAAGTGGTTCCAATTTATTTATACAAATTTAATTTCATTATTAGTTGAATAATATTATGTAAATTATCTAATACTAGTTATTACTATAAAATAGTCGTAAATATAATCAAATAAATATTCTAATTTATTTTTAAAATATTTTATATATTTCAAAAATAAAATTAGTTTCAAATTGATTTTTTTTTACCAATAACTGTTCTTGATATTTTTAAAAACTTTTCAGAAATCTAAAAAATTTTAAAAATTAATAAAAATAAGTTTCGAATTTTAATTAATTATATTTTAAATAAATAATTATTATTTTGATAAACTGATTTTTTGTTCAAACTTCTTATCTATTAATTATTCATTCTTTATGTTAAATATTAATGAATAGTACATAACATATTTAGATAATTTAATTTAATTAATAAAACTAATTTATATTTAGTGTTTTGTCATTAGTAGTAATAAAAGTGTTAAAAAAACAAATTTTAATTTAAAATTATAGAAAATTAAATGTGGAACGAACTCAATTGTAGGTCTCCACAATCTTGGCTTAAAGGGTTTCCAATCTATTTCAAATCATTACACGCATATTTGGGCACAATTCGCAAGTGCTCTACTTGTTCTAAAATTCGACCATGAACATCTTACAAGATATGCGTGATATTAGATATCAAGAGAAGTCCTTTAACGTTCCATCGTTTCAAGCAAAATTATATAGCGTTACAGTGAACCAGACGGGAATTCACGCTTAGTAGAATTTCTGCAGATCAACAAGGATTGATATGCATGAATAGGATCCATGTAATCCCTCTGCATTGATATATCTTCGCCCAGTTTCATACCCCTTTGTAGGCTGTTTATAGATTGAAATCGAGAAACTGATCATAATTGTTCAAACATTGACCAAGAATGATACATATTGAGCCATATCAGAAAGTCCAAATCTTGAATCATGTTGAGACCCAAGAAGTAGTATATCAGTGCATTCATTCATGCAAACCAGACTTGGTTGAGCTAGACAAGGAAGTGAACACCATCAAACAAGCCATGTCAGGGTCATAAAATCGCTAGATTCTATGAGCTTGCAGTGGCTGTCTACCACAAATGATGTTTAAATGGATGATTTTACTAAGCATCTTAATTGGAATCAACTAAGTAAAGGAGTTCTCCTTAGGCTCTCAATCTTCTTTGCCAAAAGCAAAGCGGTATCTTTTTTGCCATTGTCTAGAAGAGCTTGTTTTAGATTGCTAAACATCAGTCCAGGAGGACGAATTCCCACATCCAGCATCTCCTGAAAATACTCGCAAGCCTCGTCTAATTTATTATCAAGGCACAAATTGTTGATAAGCGTGCAGAACATATGCATCCCAGGAAGGACACCCTTAGCCTTCATCTGGTTCCAAACTTTTACCGCCATATTCACTCTATCTTCACTGCAAAACATCCTCACTATAATCTCGTAGGTACTCAACGTTGGTTCACAACCCTCAATGTGGCTCATTTTCTGAAAGACAGAATAAGCCTCTGTAGTTCTGCCTGCCTTTATCAGATGATGAAGAATTATGTCATAAGTTCTTGAATTCGGACAAATGCCACATTTTCTCATCTCCTCAATCATCTTATACGCATCATCCATCTTATTTGACCAACAGTAAGCCCCAACAACAGCATTGTATGTGGGCACTCCCATTGCAAATCCACTAGCCTTTGATCTCTCAAAAAGTTCAAGGGCCTCATTCAACCTTTTCTCAGAACCTAAACCATTAATCAAAGTGCAGAAAATATAAGCATTCGGCTTGCAGTTACTTGCTTCCATCTCATGAAACAATTTCTTCGCATCATCGGACTTTCCGGCCTTGCAATATGCATTGACAAGAATACCATAAGTCACAACATCTGGCTCAAATCCTTCATCTTTCATTTCCCTGAAGACCTCGTTCAACTTTGATATGTCTCTCTCTTGACCCCACCCTTCCAACAATATTGTGTAGGATTTTACATCAGGAACAAACCTTCTCTTCTTCATTCTATCAAACACCTCTTGTGCCTTCTCTGCCTGCCTAGATTTACATAAAATATCAATTAATCGATTACAATCGGACGACTCTATCTTCAAACCAAACACTTCCATCTTCTCAAACGCGTTTATTGCTTCTTTAACTTTCCTTGCCCTCGCATATCTTCTCGAAATCAACGCAAAGGTCGTTTTTGTTAATAACCCTTTCCGCTTCATGTCATCGACTAATGTCCATATAAGATTGAACTGCTTGATCTTGCCCAGAGATTCAATCAAGCCCTCGTAGCTATCGGTGCTATACTTGAACCCTTGTTGCTTCTCCGCCCATTTGAAGAATGACAATGCCAGAACACCTGCATTGCTTAGTCTCTTCAATACCTGAGACACCAAAGTTGGAGAGACTTCAACGGACGCCTGATCGAGCAATGTCTCAATGCCATGTTTGGAATTTGTCGATAATAAGCTGCAGATTTTCTCTGTGTCTTCAATGATTTTACGGGTAAAAAGTTCAGGATTTTGGTTATGAGCATCGCTAAGGAATTGGGATCCCACTGAATGGAAATGGAATGATCTTTGAAAGCTAACATGAGGAAATGATAGAGACCCACTTGCATTAAGAAGCCAAGTTTGCTTTTTGATAACTTCTTGGGAAATGGCGAGTGTTCTGATGAGAATAGATGGAGTATTGAGAGTAGAACATTTGAGGAATATTAGGTTTTGGGGTGTTTTTGATAGGCTTACGAGCAGAGAGAAACCCATCTCCAAGAGAATTGGACTTCTCAAAAGTCAAAACAGTGAGCTTTTAAGTAAATTTTCAACGTTTGTTGTTTTTGGCGCCAAGAGGCCAATCACCTAATAGAGACCACACATTTGTTTGATCGTTTGTCCCGGTGGTGAATGGGGATTTAAGGAAAAAGATTTTACATCATAGCATATTGATACGAAGCACCAACGGTAACCTGTCTTATTTTGCTTTTCTGGTTTAACTGTTGATAAAAACACTTCTGCCGTAGAAGCATACATCCCCATGTATCCTTTTGGAGTGAAAAGCTTACAGTTCTCCATAATCAGTTTGAATTGGACCTCATATAAGTAACTATGCTTCAAATTTCGAAGCAGACGGAATACTAATTCCTAGTATCAAGTGAGCTAGTGAGTGTCCTAAGCAAAATACTCTAATTAAAAATGTTAACAGTGTGCCGTAAAAAAGTTGCAATATTACCAAGAAGCATCTTGAAAAGGTCACGGAGATCTTTCACTATGGATTTTTCATTGACTGAAATGGCTTTCTGTATGAGCGTCTGGACACACACTGTGCAACTGTAACTGAACTCCTGGAAACTCTAGAGAAACAAAGACTTCTCTTTTGATACTTAGAAACATTCTTATACTTGATTGCTTTTATCAGGGGCCTGTTTCTAAACCACTGGTATCAATGGATTATATTGATTTGATCTCAAACACATCTACATGAACAAATTCTCAGAGGGGACCACTAACCCATCCAACTTCCATCATGTCTACAGAAAAGGAAAAGACAACAAATAAGAATTTAATGAATGAGATTCCGTTACAACATTGGAAGGGTGACAAACACGAGGATGAATGGTTGAGCACACAACAGCATGCCATTAGCAGGGCCAAGAAGGAGAGTGCATGATTGGATGGAACATGAGAACACCAGCTCAACTCTTCTGTTATCTTCTAACTCTACCTCGTCTGAAACTTGAGTGAAGAGCAGTGCGTCCATCTCTCCACTGATCGACAAAATTTAGACGCAAAAAGATTGCAACAAGCCTCATGCTATGCTAAACAATCATTTAACTAACGTATTTTCATTTGCACTGATTATTTTGTGAACTCCACTCATCAAGAAGATTTGACATGGTCTCTCCAAATTTCTTTGCCTGAAGGCCAGGCTTCACAATATTGACGTCACCCCACTGAGAACAAGGGTCGACCCACCAGCTCCTTTGCCCAGCGCACCAAGCACCTGGGACAGCTCTGTTACGTCCACGCTGAAGAATCTCCTCATCAACCATATCCAGCACCGGGTCATCCTTCTCGAATTGTCTTGCAAAAGCAGCTCCGCTTTGAACCATCAAATCATAATCAGAAATGTTGAGAAAGAGAGGTTCCATCTTTGGAGGATTATCCCAGACCATATATCTTAGATCATTGTTTACTGTCGTGTTCTTATACTCTGGTGCATTGCAGATCACAGAGTGGAAATAGCTTTCTTCAGATAAAACCACATTGTTGAAGTACATTAGAAGGGCACGGGGAAGGTTATCCCAACCAAGAATACAAAACTCAAGAAATGAACGGCTCAAGATGACCCAAGGAGAACCTGGAACCAAAAGAGACAAATTTTTATCTATACTTGCATAGTAGCAAAGGATAATCACAACTCTTTAACCTTAAATGTGCATAGATATCATAAGCTGGGATTGGACGTTACCGGTGAAGACTTTGAAAGCATCAGGAGTTGGCCGCTTCTCCGTAGCATGGAAAATTTGGCTCCTTCTTGCAAGATAGAGAGCTGGGTCGACTATAATAGGATGGAACCTTTGAGATCTACAACAAAGTCAAACCAATGTGTAGATGTTGATTGACATCGAGATACAAAATTGTAATAAAAATTTAGTGGAGAGGGTCACATACTCTTTCCAACCGAGGTCACCAGT
Organism: Erythroxylum longipes; assembly: GCA_027563885.1. Taxonomy (NCBI): domain Eukaryota; kingdom Viridiplantae; phylum Streptophyta; class Magnoliopsida; order Malpighiales; family Erythroxylaceae; genus Erythroxylum; species Erythroxylum longipes. The sequence goes on from JAOQMS010000178.1 coordinate 9,676,775, forward strand.
ATGATCTATGAAATTGAGGTCTCTGCTGACAGAGGAGAATACATGGGACAAATCTGGAAGCAGTAAGCAGAAGCAAATCACGTAATATATTCATGAGAAATGCAAAAGGACTAACAATCAAGCATTACAGATTGTACATTGCATGAATTTGGTAATAGAAAAGGCATGTTGATGAAATGCACAGGACATGGAGAAGAGATCAAAGGCCATTCCAATATAAAAGTATGAATTAATATGCAAAATAATTACCAAAAAATTGTCACTAGTTTATCAGAGTTAGTATCCTTAGTTTTCCCATTTCTTGCATTCATTCATCCAAGATATAAGAATGAAAGGACCCTTAGTATAACTGGTTAAGAAATCCCCAACTAAGCCTAAATAAAATATAGTTCTAACCTAAATGAAATCCTATCTCAAAATTGACAATGGATAAATTTTAGCTAACAAGAACCAACTGATTTGCATGACAATGCCAATGTAATTTCTTTCTCTACACAATAACTTCTAAAGTTAGCCATCATGCATCGAAAGAAAAAAATTCATTCCTCAGTCAATTTCAAATGAAGTGTAAAAATATATCACAAAACAGTTTGTTTTAAATGCACCCTCATATTGAGAAAATCTTAACAATAAAGGGAAAAAAAATGTTTAGAGCATCTATCCACATTGCCAAACAATACGGCCACGTTTCAATATGTACAGCCTCATGGTCTCAGATAATGTCTTAGTAAATGAATATGCACTTATCTATGAATGCATAACTATCCACACTTCCACAAAGAAGTTCCCACTTCCCAGTACTCTAATGCCCTCTCTCAAGCAGGAAATGCATGAATCTGTCTCACCAAAGGCATGTTAGACATGATCATGGAACAACTTTGCACAGCCCACATCAACAATCCTGTGCTTAAAAGAACCTAACCCATCCACAATTGATCTAGAAGAGCTCTACTAATAATTGATGGAAGCTTTAAATGGCTAAGAATTCCTAATGTTTCTTCTAAGTTGAAGAAAGCACCTGTTAGCACACTACTTACTCTTTTTTATATGCTTTTAATGTTCGATAATTTGGAATTCCCTGCAGATCTTTAGGCCAATTCTAGAAGAATCAAAGCTAAAACTCACAGAAACAAAGTATTTAAACTTTGCAGATAACTGCAGAAGAAATCGGTCTTTTGCAACTGAATGCGCCTACTTTAGTATCTTCAGCAATATGCACCATGCAATTAAGACTTTGCAATACCGAAAATCCAGTTAATGTGTTATCATCAACTACCATATACCTCATAACTGTGACCGTAACAACATTTCTGGGTATGGAATGAATCAGTAGGGCATTAGAACCAAACACCAAAAAATTAAAAGAGAGCTTTTTACGTCAAAAGAACCTAACAATCAGATAATATCAAAATGACATAGATCAAGGTTTCTTTTTGTCCTATGATATAGATCACAAATTAGTCGTATACTTTTACTCAGAAATTGAGTGCGAATATTTCATGACACGACTTTTTTAGCAAGTAAAGCTTAAAAAAGAGGCGGTATAAGACGCAGCAAGAGAAGAACAACTCAATGTACTGTCTCATAAAACAATAAGCCCTACGCATCAGTAATGGCAAACATGAAAAGGGAAAAAGAAAAAGATATTTAGAAAAAGAAGCAGCTTGGAGCATTTTATAGTATCAGTGTTGCCAAACACCATGAAACTCCTTTCAGGTAAAGCAATTAGATAAAACAAATCATCGTCATGATGTCCATTTCTAATCAAGAATGAAAATTATAACAAAAACACTCAACAACTAAATAATCAAGCAGAAGTAGAACAAATCAATGGATGACACCCAGACTATTCAAATTGAGAACTAGATTAAAGTCTTGCACAAAAAACAGAAATCCCTGTTCTCAGGTAAGTTTTCGGTATAAGATGGATTACATACTTCACAGGCATCCAAACAATAGAAAGACTACAACTTAAAACTCCAAGACTGCTAACAAAATATAGATTCTCTACTCAATCAAACTCTACTTTTTAAATAACACGAAACGAGAAAACAATCAGGAAAATTTACAAACTTAAATCTCATACAATTAAAACAACCTACCATCTTGAGTCAGCAGAGGATAATCCGTCGCACTCAATACCACAAACCAATTCCATCCTGCGTCTAACTTCAACAAAATAGCAGCGGCACGCAAAACTGACGCAATGTTAGATGACCCCATGTAATTAATCCGACTAGGCTTTCCAATAACATCGACGTTAGCAAAAGTACTGATTGCAGGCACTTGATTAACAGCTCGAATGAGTTTGCTTCTTTCATTGTCCGATGCATCAATATTCAAATGCAGTAAGTAACGGTTCCTCGGATGATAAACTGCGAGCAATAGCCTGAGCATCCGATCGGCGTCGCCACGGCCACCGTAGATGTAGTAGGCGAAAGAAGGCGGATAGTGAGCGCCATGACGAATCACAGAAGGGAAAGGTTTTGGAGAACCGAAGCTAGAGATCGAGTAGACTAAGAGAAATAGCAGAGAGAGAAAAGTTGCGGAGAACAGAGTAAAAAGCCATTTTTTCTCTGCTCCCATATTAGTGATAACACTAATACAAAAGCTATCTTCTTGCTTTCTTCTTGGGGATAATCAACTTGGCAATTGAGCATAAGGTGCTTACAAACTAAACACCCAGTTCTGAAAGAACACGAAGAGACGGGTATACATCAAAATGAAAACTTTCTCACCACGCCTGTCTGGGTTGCAATCAAAATTTAAGGTTTCCTTCGATTTTGAGGTAAAATGAACGGATGGGTATTTGTCATCTAAAGCCTTTCAGGTTCAATTCTACGTTTGAGAGTAATTGAAGACAAGGATGTTGAGATCTTGAAGATTTGAGATTTGGCATGCTCAATAACGTCTCTGTCAACGTGCAAAACCAACCCAGATCAGAAACGAAAAATCCTTTCCTTCTCTGCGAAACGTATCACTACTCAACTTCCCTTCTATCTTTGTCTCTACACTCAATCGACAGTTGCTGAAACAAGATTTAGGGTTAGGACTATAAGTCCAGATTCGATTTTGCTGCTTCCAACAACACCAAAAAATAGAAAAAGTTGAGAGCTTAGTGAATTCTGGGACGTTTTAAGAAAAAAAATCGTTGTTTTAATTTTATTCGATCCGCGAACAGTTGCTAGTTACACTGTTTACGTGTGTCACCGCCTGAAAAAATGGACAGTTTCCATCCATCACTTCCTGGCGCGTTAATTCATTCGCCATTGCTGTAAAATGTTTGGTTTGAGTTGTAATCCACGCGCTAATGAGAATGTGAGCGCCAACATTGGTCCACCGACCGATCTTGTCCTCTATCTGTGTGCAAAAATGTCTCAGCCACGGGGAATCAGTTTTTGTTATTACTAATTACATCTGTTTTTCTATCAACAGCCGCTAATTTTACTAGTTCCAATACAAGAGAGCTGTCTGAAACTCGTACGCTTTGGAGTGGACATAGAAGTTTTGTACTTCTACGAGACATTTAAATACTTCGTTCGAAACGGTGACGCGACGTGACGTGATGTGATAGCCTCGTGGGCCACGACAATCTTTTTGAAGAAGACCACATCGACAACTAAAGTACATGAAAAATTTTGGTCGATACGAGTAGTTTGGACAGTTTGGAGATGTCCAATAAGAGTCCTTAATCGTAACTAATAGAAAGAATGTTTTCGAACCTTTTGAAGAAGGATAATTGCAAACAACTTACCTGTAATTTAGTTAGCAGGTAAGATTGGGTGGTAATACGGCAATGTGGCTTAAAACTTTAAGAGCGTGTACTGTAAGTTATTGTTAGCAGGTATTGGATTAGGTGGTAATATGGCTAAGATTTAACAACGTAGCCATATGATAGGGTACAATTACAAAATACGGCGTAGTTTCTGGAAATTATAACGTAAGTGGCCCAACAGTGAGAACACGCCAAGAGTTTCTGTGATTTGTATAAGATTACAGATGAAGTTCTTGTTAAAGGCCGGGTTTGTTCTTGTCTAATTTGTAGCTCTTAAGTTTTCCCTTAGATTTAGTACCAAATTTCACCTTCTTTTCAACTTTTTTAGTTACATGCAAGAAAGGGCTTTTGTTGTTTTGTGCAAGGAAATGAAGATGCTACATTATTTTGTTCAACGGCAAGATAAAGAAATCCATAATTTATGATTTAATGTAAACATCAGTAAGTGGGAGAATTGATCTAAAGAACAAACTCTATTCTAAATATTGGACTGGATGAAGATGACACTAATATCATACGGTGAACTTCAGTGACGGAGCCAGGAACGTCCTGGAGTCGGAGCTGATGCTCAAGGTCAAGGAAGTAGTCGGCTGTGAGATTGTCAGTAGAAGAAGTGAAGAACAACGAATAGAGATTCAGATGGTGAAAACTGGAGCCGATGGAGATTCAGATGGTGACGACTGGGGCGGCAATAGTGCCGGGAAGGCAAAGAGTCGGTCGAAGATGCGGGCACGAGGCAGGCTAGGTGGCGGCCGGTGGTGGCAAACAAGCTGGCTGGCGGTTGCGGAAGTCGGGGCTCAAGCGGGAGCTTGTCCCTAGCTGCCTCCCACTGGTGAACTCCATATCAGTACCGTAGGCTACATCGGTAAGACACGTCAGAGTCGCATTCTACACACGTTTAAGCACAAAATTTACCTTGTCATTGTTCTTCTAATATTGGGATTGTCAGATATCAGTCTTAACGGTTAGATTATGGACAAAAATAAACATCATATCAACCTGCAACGTAGCTCCTCTTCGCATATGATGAATTAATTCGATACAATCTTAGGATTTTGTAATCAAGTTATTCACGAGGAGTTCACTTCAACCTTAGATTAACCCTGCAAATGTTTTACGCATCTTCAACTGAATCCAAAACCATGGCTTCAAAATCCACCAACAAAATTATAGTTAGTATTTGCATTTCATGCTTTATGCCATCGAAGAAACACAGATAAAATGTCAATTGAAATGCCCTCTACTTAAAACACGATGGCCCATTTACTTCCTAGTAACAGAAACGTACTACTTTAATGATTTAATCCATTGGTATTTTCCCTGTTTTTGCTTTCTAATGTAGACTTCTCGTGTGTTGGTTAAACACTCAAACTGAGGTAACAGAGTCGTCATCACTGCCTTCACTATCACTGCTGCTGCTACTTCCACTACCACTTCCACTTCCACTTCCACTACTGCCACTTTCACTGCTACTGCTTGAACTAGAGGTCTGTTCATTCTCAACCTGCGCTTTCAGAGCTTCAGCGGCATTATGTCCCTTGTCCACCTCATCACCACAATCATCCACATCAGCAATCTCATCATCTGTCTCATTTTGATGCGGTACATTGATGTCGAATCCATTATCAACTCCTTGATCGGCTGTGTTCCCATTATCAGGTGAAACAGCACCGAAGATATCCTCTATACTAAAATCTTGATGTTCTTCAACTTCATCATTCTTGGGGCTTGGTGAAGAATTGGATAAATGTGGTGGATCAGCTGAATGCTCTCTACTCCCCCTATTGGAAATTTTTGAACCTGTCCCATGATAACAAATGCCATGATGAAAATATGAAGCAGAAAGACGTCAATTACTGCATATTAGCCATGACTCATAAGAAAGGTTTACAACAAAAAAAGTTCAGAATTCTTGTAAACACATATCGGAGGATAGATAACTCAAACATTTGTCCAGAAACACTTTCCCGCTTCAATTATCTAATTTATCAGAATCACTACCAAAGGAAGAGGACATTTCATGACATGGTATATTACACTTGATAAGAGAGCAGAAAATTTGGTTTCCAGGGATGAAAATTGAGCCATTTGAGGAGGCAGGGGTTCTCTCAACCTAACCGATTGACAACAAATAAAAGAGATGAAAAAGAATTATTCAGAATAATAATCAAGTCAGCCAAGAATTGAACTAAAGAAAACAAAAGGAAGAATTTTGTCTGGGGTTTAGGACAAATCCAGTTAAACTGTTTTCTTAGCTTAGAATGCAAATATCTCATTTCAAGCATCCTATACGTCACCAAATTAATCACTTGAAATTTGCTATTCTGTTTTTTTTATATAAAGTTAATTAAATGCATAGATTGGGCTGATGTATGAAAGACGCACAGCTGCATACACATTTCATACATCAGATAGTTATATATCTGACACTCCATAGCAGATGGGTCCTATACATACTGTGACCTCATAAGGAACAAATGCAAAGTTAACCAATGCCATGTAGTTTAGTTGCCAATAGCTTTTGAAGATGTATCTGAAGTAGAGTAAAAAACCAACGTGTGAAGAAGAGAGCACTAATTTCCACTATATCATTAACCATATCAATAGGATCTTCACAAGACCATTATAAGTGAAAGTTTGATGTTTCTAATTCCTATTTACTTCAGCAAGCTGTAATTTGACAAATTGGAAAAGCATTGACAGGAATGCCAACAGCAATTGAAATACCTTGAATCTGGGGCTCACCACAATCTATGCGTTCCACTTCAACCTGAACAAGTACAAAGTACGAGAAACATCAAAACACTCAAAAACATAGTGAAAGAAATCAAAATTGCATGATAACTTCAAAACAACCTATTCAGAAACTTGGGCCAAAAAAAAGGAAAGCGTAAGAGGGCTGACTAAGAGGCCAAAAAATTAATCCTCTATGGAAGGAATGTCGAACCAAATATGCCTGAAGATATAAGGATTATTCAAAAACTAAAATTTTCTTTGTTTATTACTTCTGGACAACCTAAATCATCGATAATAATTGAAAACATACTGTGTTGGCATTTCTGTATATTTGGAATTTACAAGGAGCGCCATAATGAAAATTGGCTAGTCTTGAGTGGTGAACTGGCTATATTAGACTTGAGTGGTTAACTGGTTATATTTTTCTTTCTTTTCCATTATTTCCTGATTTTATCCTTCTCCCTATCAATCAAGAATAGCAGCAACACCAAAATGACAATATTCCATGGTCAGGAGACATGTACAGGGAAGTCTCAAGAATTGAGAATGATTAATAGTCCATAAATTATCACAGTTTTCGAGTATAAATTAGAGAAGAAATTGAAGACTGAAAATGCATAGGAATCTGCTGCACAATTTTCCTTATTGCAACCATAGAAGCCCAACAATATCGTGATATAATAAGTTCTTCCATACTAGAAGTACTAATCATTCTTGTTTTCTCCAATAGTCTTCCAGAACGATAACAATTATCACTCAAGCAACAATTGACAAATTTCAAGTCAATGCTCAAAAAATTGCCTCCGGTTGGATCAATATTACAGAATCAGAATTAACTAATTGATATAATTCACATCCAAGTTCACCAAAGAAACAGATAGAAAAATAGGTTCTAAGCTAATTTTATCATCTTCACCAAGCAGCAATTTTACTTCAGATCATTAAGTCTCTTAATAAAAATTGTACTCATAAACAGCAAGTATTCAACTTCGAGCATAACAAACAAGTTAAAGACTGAAACTTTGTATGCAAAGAATCAAACTTGAAACAAAATCAAAATACTGCAACTGAGAACTTACGGGCACAGCAGGAAACGAGCTTCTCCCAACATTCACCGACTTCATGCCTTTCCCAGCGGGAGATAACCGGGGCTCGGGCGCCGGCGGTGCTATCGAAGCAGATTCACCAGGCATCCGAAGGTGGCGAAGCTGCTTGACGGCGCGGTGAAGGCGCTCTAAGCGACAAGTCTGGCCGTCAAAAAACAAAACAGCGTCGTTGTCCTTGTAATCTTCACTGCTTCCTTCAAAAGTAACTTTGGGTTTCCCAGACTGATTGTTTTGGAACTCCACAGAAACCCTATTCTCCTTATTCTTGTGCAGCGATCCTGGCTTCGTCTTGTCAATCGACGCTGGTTTAAATTCATCTGATACAAAAAACAGCAATAAAACCCTAATCAGAATTCCAATTCCAGTTCAGCAAAGACTAAGGTCAGAAAAGGTATATTTATTTATTGAACTTACAGCGTAACGTGCAGTACTTGCTAGAGGCAGAGTCCTTGAAGGAGGGGCCTAGGGTAAGATTGTACCACCGATCGGATTGCGGTGCCATCCCTGGCTCTTCCCTGGAGTTATTGGCCATTTCAGCGTCTGATTTTGATCAATCACAAGATCCAACGCCAACGATCCAGTTCTCTGGTAAAGGGTTCTCGAAGAAGAAGACAGCTCATGTTCCCGTGTGTGATTGCGTTATTAGGCTTAACGTAGGGAAGCACTAATTTCGTGCCACGTTGTTCGATATACTTGTTTCAACTCTCTTGTCGCCACGCTCAATTGCCAACGTCGACTTTGCCAACGACACCGCCCATTCCCATATCTACGTCGTCAATTTTCTGAAGGACAATGGCTCTCCGGTATCATAGATTGGATCTTGCACGTGGGATTTTGGGGTTGGTCAGTTGGAATTAAAATTTCTATTCGATAATTATTAATTACAAATTTTATAAAATTAATAATAAATTTTAATTTAATGAATTAAAGATAAATAAAAGGCTTTATATATGATTAAATGGATGGCAGTCCAAAAAAAATGGAATTTTATTTGTATTGGCAGTTCTGCTGATTAGACTTATGATGAGGCCCAATAAAGTTTACACAAATAACTACTAAGGTCTCTTACATTTTGATGATAGAAATTCATGAATGTAAAGTTACTTTGACGTGTTAAGAGGTTTACAATTCATAAAGTTGCAAAAAGACATCCAAAGCATAAAGATACAATTTTCATAAAGCTAAATTGAAAGTTGTTGTAAGTTGTTTATATATTGAAGAGCTTATTCAAAGGATCTAGCAGCTTACTCAAGTAATTGAGGAGCTTGTTTATCGAATTATAGATAACAAAATATGTATTTTTTATATTATCTCTGATTATACAAGTGCATAGTAAATCTTGGGCTTAAAGTTAAAGTTTGTGTTATATTAACATGTGGTATTTAGAGCAGTTCTATGATTATATAAGTTTGAACGGAGATTTTAAAGGTTCTATGTAAAGAAATTGAAGAAATTTAACCGGCTTTGCTTATATAAATTGTTTATTTATTGTTTGGATTAAATGCGGATAAGATTTGCATGAATAACGAGCCAAAAATAGAATTCATAGTGATTTTATAGTGAAAAGTTGTCAGAATCCTACAAGAAGTTACTAAAAAAGTCGTTCAAAATCACCTTTTTTGGGCAATTAGAAGAATATAGCATGAAGAAGCAACCAAATGCTATAAAACGTACTTAGCATCTGGCATGTGTGATACATGTGGCCAGATGACACAAACGATAAGGCACCGTTGGAAGCATATCTTACGCATGCGTCATACACACCAAAGGTAGTTGGCATGTTTGCGCGTCATTGTGTATGTGTCACACTCGCCATAAAGCAGTTTGGAGCATGAACCAAATGCACCATGAAGGTCGGTGCGCGTCTTTGTGCATCTGGCACGTGTAACACGCATTCAAAACTGCGTGAGGCATGCACGTGCACCAAATGAGCCATTAGCTACACGTGTAGTGTTAACATCAATACATTACAGGAAAAAAAACTCATAATTCCCAATTTTCACAAAAGGCCCCTCAAGTTGTTTTGGGTTAGGTTTCAGGGATGGTGAATGTTATAAAGTGATTTTTTAAAAATTTATCTGGATTTATTACATTGGTAATAAATAAGGTTTAACTCAAGAAAAATTGAATAAGGTTATCAAAATCATTATTGAGTGAATTTTCATACATTTGACTTGAAATAAAGGAGATAATATGGTTTTGGTATCTCACAAGGTGCATTTATTGTGTTGGTATCACATGATTATCACTCTTATTGAGATTTTCTTTGTGATGAATTCTTAAATAAAGTTTGTTGATAATATTTTCAACACCGATATGTGACAATAAGATTGTGCATGGGGATTTTGCATTTATAAGTGATAAGTTGTCACATATTTTATGCTCATATATATGAATACAAGGATAAAATATAAGTGTAACCCTTGTCAGTACTATTGAGAATGTAGTCACTATAGTAGCCTTTCAAGTTAGTATTTATACTATTTTGCTTATATGCTTGGGATGTCTCTAGTCTTAACAACAACAACAACAACAATATTCCAGTAGAAATCCTGCTAAAACGAGAGTTTAGGAGGTCCTATAATATGCAACCTTATCCATAACTAATAAAGAAGTTGTTTTTCATAAACTCACATGAAGGGGAAAAAAAAAGGTTCTAAGAACTATTTGAAAAAAAAACAAAAGCTCAAAATATAAACTAATAATTATATTAAAAAAGAATTGATAGAATAAATAAGAATATGAGAATTCAAATTCAAATTCAAAATAATAATAAAATTAATAAATAATATTAACAACATAAATAAATAAATAAATAAATACAATTACAATTACAAATAAATAATATAAATAATAATGCAATTACTAGTAAATAATAAAGGCATTTGATGAAGGATAATCATTGCTTAAGTGGTCTATTCGTCTATATGTGGTAGAATAACAAAGGTTGATGGTGTGTGGTCTGATCACTTTTTATGTGGAGGTCTTATTTGTATGTATTATGTATTCAGCTCACAGGTGTTTCATGATATGTATAATAAGATGCTTAGTACATATACTATTTTATAGCTTTGAGTAATGTTGTTGTCCTATATTTGTGCTGATGATTTGCATTATTAATATTGTAGTCACATTATCTATAAACAATAATAGTGGCACCATTGAAACCCTTACTAATTTCAACTTTAAGAAATGAAAACAAGATGTAGAGTTTGCTATATGACCATTACCAAAGAAAGACTGCCAACACCTATATACATCAGTTCAGAGGCTGAGAGAGTAACATATGTAGTCTAAGAAATGTCAAATAGGATGTGTTATTTGATCATAAAGAGATCCATACCAAACCATTTGTTGAGTGGACTTCTAGAGACAAATATAACAAAAGATTTCCTTAATAATGTCTCACAGAGGTAAGAGGTATGTTTTAATGCTGAAATAGGTACCTTATTAAAAGAATTATATGAGATACATAATTAAGATAGCCTACCTCCAAAGCAAGCTAAAGGTGTTAAACATTTATGTTCATAATGCTTATATTGTGCACCAAACATTGAAAACTCTTTCATCAGAGTTTGCTATTCTAGCTACCACATACAGTTCTCAAGATAAAGCTTGGAACATAATTCATTGATTACTTAGTATATTGTTAAAGAAGAGAAGCTGAAAAAATAACTCATACAACCTTAATAGCAACTAAGGGCATGTTTGGTTGGATGTTAATTAATGGAACAGAACGGAACAGAATGAAACGGAAGGGAAGGGACGGTTTATAATGGAATGGAATGTAATATAGTGAAAAATTATTTGGAAGGAATGTAAGGGTTCATAATGTAACGTAGTGAAACATTGTTTGAAAGATGGATGGAATAGAATGTAAAGTATAGTAAATGACTATTATATCCCTCATATTAAAATAGTTGTTGCAATAAGTTTAACGCTATGATTTTAAAACAGAAATCATGTCCAATTAAAAAGTCACGCACAATCATGACAAATATTTTTTATATTTTATATTTTTAAATAACAAAAATTTTAATAAAAGTTTGATTATTTTATTATTAATTATATTAAAATATTATTATTAATTATTTAATAAATTTTATTATATTATATGTGATTTATATTTAAAAAGTATTTATTTATATTTTTATTTATATAGAAATATATACAAATAATTAAAGAATATTTTTTATATATTTTCTATTTTCATTAATAAAAGTTTTATTAAATTTTATTATTTTATCATTAATTATATACAATTTTTATTAATAATATAAAAATATTATTATTAGGGTAAGGAGAAATAATATAAAAAATTATTAATTATATATAAGGGGGATAGGGTTAGAAGAAATAATTGGTATTAAGAAAAATTATTGAGGGCATATTATGTAGTATGTATTAATTAGTTTACGTTCCATCCTAAACTCCCCAAATCGGAGGTTTCTTATTTTCACTGTTTAGGATGGAATGAAACGTTACATGAAACCCTCAGCTTCCATCCCATTCCGTTTCATTCCATTATAAAACCCTCAACCAAATGATGGAAGTGTGTTACGTTCTATTCCGTTCCATTACTAAACCTCCAACCAAACAGACCCTAAGGGAAAGGCAAAGGTCCTTAGAAGTTTAAAGGTAAGAATCTAAATTTCCTCCACATAAAGATGTAAGTCAGTCCAATACAATTAAGGGTCTAGTGGGTTCAAGTATGCGATGTTTCTTTTATACAAAAAGGGACATAAAAAGCCAGAATATCAGAAACATAAAATCTAGAAAGAAAGGCAGAAACTATTAGGTAACTACTCAGCTTATATTATATATAAGTCTAATGTAGCTATAGCCACATCAAGTTCTTGGTGGCTAGATTGTAGAGCTTCTAATCATATTGCTTTCATGATATAAAGATTCATGATAAAGAGAAAGTTGAATAAAGAGAAGGAAAAATTGATGGTATGAAATAACGAAGAAGTGGATGTAGACTCTATAGGGGATGTGTGTTTGAATTTAGATATATGGTTCGGACTTATTTTGTATGAAACATTCTATATATAGTCTTTTAGATGGAATTTGACCTTTGTATTTGTTTTAGATAAAGAAGGTTACAGTTTTGTATTTGAAAATTCAGTTATAAAGTTATCTTTAAATACAAAATAAATTGGTACGACCTTCTTATCATATGGTTTATATAGAATATATCTTGCCGCTAATAAGATATATGCTTCTTCATATATTGTCGAAAATGTTACTAGAAAGAGACCCCTGATAAAGCAAAAGTCATAAATGTTATGACATAAAAGATTGGGCCACATTTCTAGAGAAAAGGGTTGAGAGATTGATAAAGGATAAAATTCTCCCAACTTTAGATTATGATGATATGGAAACATATGTTGACCACTGCAGAGCAAGTTGACCAAAATATAGAGAAAAAAAGGGTTATATCATGCTTCTAGTTAGTAAAACTCGTGCATACAGACATTTGTATACCCTATACAGTTACATTGTGTAATTCAAGATATTTTTTTTACATATATTGATTATTATTTCCATTATGAATATGTGTTTTTGCTTAAAGAAAAGTCTAAAGTTCTTGATAAATTCAAGATCTCTAAGACTGAAGTTGAGAGCTAATTTAAGGTCAATTAAGATTGTCATATTTGATTGTAGAGGTGAACTTTACGATAAACATAGGGTTTTAGGGAAAAAAGGTATGTTTTCCAAATATTTAGAATCACATAGGTTAGTGGCTCAGTTCACTATGCCATGTAGTCTTGAGCAAAATGGTATGGCCGAAAGGCGAAATCACACGTTAAAAGACATGATGAAGTTAATACAAAGCATGAATAATTTACCTACTTATCTTTGAGGTGAAGCCATACAGACTACCTTATATATACTTAACAGGGTCCCAAGCAAATCAGTTATAAAGACACCTTTTGAAATTTAGAAAGGGGAAGCCTAGCCACTCATCTCCGTGTATAATGCTGCACTACTGAGTTACATTTATATAATCCTTATGAAGATAAGTTACATTCTTGTTCCACTCGTTATTTGGTTGGGTATCCTTACTACTCTAAGCGATGTGTATTTTATTACTGTAGAGATGGAGGATCTAGATTAGTGAAATCATAAATAACTAAGTTTTTGAAACTTAATGTCTATGATGAGGGTGATCTATGTCATCCTGATGAGGGTGAATGCCGTATTTATTTTATATATATCACTCATACAGTCATAACTGATGGATCAAGGTCTCAGTACCATACCAATACAAGGACAAGCATCCATACCTATACAAATTGAGGTTCCTGAAGTACGTGAACACACTGAAACAATTCAATTAAGGAGATCCACTTGAGTGAGAAGACCTGCTATATCATCTAATTACATAATCTATTTGGGTTAACAAGACTATGATATTGAACATGTAATAGATCTAGTTACTTTTATGAAAGTTATTTTTGGACCTCATGCAGATTTGTGGTAGGATGCAATAAAGGACGAGATGTAATCCATGAAGCATAATAAGCTATAAGAGCTTGTGGATTGTATCATAATTGTAAACCTTTCATCTGTAAATGGATTTTATAAGAACAAATAGGACTCTAAAGGTAAAGTTGAGTAGGTTAAATCCCAGTTAGTTGCTAGAGTGTTCACTCAAAGAGAATGTCACTTTTTCTTTTTTATCATCTAAGGATGCATTTAGAGTGATTATAGTAATAATAGGACATTATTATATAAAGCTACATCAGATGGATGTCAAAATTGCTTTCCAGAATGGATATCTTTATGAAAAGGTTTAGAACAACTTGAAGTATTTGAAGGTCAAAGTAATGCTAACATTTTTTGTAAATTGAGAAATCCACGTATGGTTTGAAAGAAATTTCCAGATAATGGTACCTAAAGTTTGATGAGGTTATCTCATTTAGTTTCATTGAAAATAAAGTTAAAAGATGCTTGTATTACAAAGTAAAGGGGGAAAAGGTTATTTTTCTTCTTTTGTATATAAATGATATCTTCCTCACATCAAATGACTTGACCATACTGCATGAGGTTAAGTAGCTTTTGGCCAAGCATTTTGACATGAAGGACCTTGGTGAAACATCTTTTGTCCTTAGTATTTAGATTCATCAAGACATATCTCGAAACTTATTAGGTCTCTTACATGGTGCATATATTGAACAAGTAGGTCTCTTACATGGTGCATATATTGAACAAGTAATGCAAATGTTTAATACGACTTATTATAAACATATTATAACACCTTACCTCATGGTGAGAGATTATCTTTGGGATAATGTCCAAAGAATTATGTTAAGAGAGAGACTATAAAGAATGTTTCGTATTCTAGTGTAGCTGGTAGCCTGATGTATATCCAGGTATGCACTAGATCGAACATTGCATTTGTTGTTGGATTACTAGATTGATATCTAGATAATATGAAAATAGACCACTAGAATGCAATCAAGCGAGTTTTGAGATATCTCAAGGGAATTAAGGGTTATATGTTGGCATTTAAGAAAGATAATAATCTTGACCTCATTGGTTATATAAATTCAGATTTTTCTATGTGTCCAAATGATAGAAAGTGCACTTTAGAGTACATTTTCATGTTGGCAGATAGTGTTGTTTTGTGGAAAAGCATCAAACAAAAACTGATAACTTCCTTGACTATGCATATAGAGTCTGTAGCATGTTATAGGGTTGCTTCTTAGGTAGTGTAGCTCAGGAACTTGATTTTTAAACTATCTATTGTTAATTTAGTTACTATACCCATTCGATTTTACTATGATAATCTCTCTGTAGTATTGTTCAATAACAACAATAAAATATCACAAGGACTAAGCATTAAAAGGTCACGTGTTTGACCATAAAGGAATTAATGCAAAAAGGTGACATCATAATGAAGCATGTAAAGACTGACCATATGTTGGTTGATCCATTAACTAAAGGACTATGCCCATTCAACTTTGTGAGACATATATACAATATGAGCTTGCTGAAGTCCTTAAAAACTATTAGTTAGGGATCATTGTATTTGGCTTATGAGATAGTTGTTTTAATTTTCATGTATTATTACCTTACTTTTTATATGAGTATTGATGATCGTCATTTTATGCTCAATCATTCAGTTTTTCGAACATTGTCATAATACAGGTGGAAGTGTTAAGATCTATGTCGATCTTAAATATTTTAAAGGTCATTGGGCATATATACAGATTGACCTTGAGCCTACTTCTTTATGAGACAGATAAATACATAGATAAATCTATGATTTTGATAATATGTAAGGGGATATAAGTGTTTAATCCCATAAAAGTTTTCTCTAATGCAGTTTAGCATTTAGTGAGAGAAAATAAGTTTTTTTAATGAAGTTTAGTAGAAAGTTTAGAGAAATTAAGACAGACAAACAGAAAAGTGATACATTTAAGTTCATATAGGTATCATTATAGTTTGTTACACTTCATTTTCTCAATCTTGTCAATAAGATATTAGATACGCATGATTGTATTGGATTAAGATTAAAGGGTAGACTTTCATTAGCTTTGGATCAAATGTTTTATTTTAGTCGATCATTACATTGATTTTCTTAGTCACTTTTACTATTTTCATTTTTATTGCAGCTTTTGTAATTAATATTAGTCTAAAGGGGATAATATTGGAATTAAAATTCCTACTAGACAATTATTAATT
The DNA here is from genome assembly GCA_027563885.1 of Erythroxylum longipes. Lineage (NCBI taxonomy): Eukaryota > Viridiplantae > Streptophyta > Magnoliopsida > Malpighiales > Erythroxylaceae > Erythroxylum > Erythroxylum longipes. Next base: position 9,693,086 of record JAOQMS010000178.1, read on the forward strand.
GCGTATTTTATAAAATTAAGGAGAAGAAAATCAAATTTGATCCAGATTAAAGATAATAAAGAGGTTGGTTAAAGGAATAGGTTAAATGGATTGAAGTTTAGTAAGGAAAATGAAACCTTATTAGTGTGGGTAGATCTGCTTATTAGGCCTATGATGGGGCCTAGGCCTAATAAGGTTTCTATAAACAGTTATTAAGGTCTCTTATAGCTTGCTGATAGAAGTTCATCAATGTAAAGTTAATTTGACCCGTTAGGAGGTTCACACATTTAGAAAGAAGTAGAAAGACATTAACAACATAAAGATACAACTTTTATAAAGCTAAATCAGATATTGCAGTAGGTATTGTCATATATTTAGGAGCTTGTTCAAAGGATCCAACAACTTGTTCAAGCAGTTGAGGAGCTTATTCATCGAGCTATGGATAGCAAAATAAGTATTCTTTTTATATTATCTATGTTCATACAACTTCATGTTAGATCTTGTGCTTAAAGTTAAAGTTTGTGATATATAAAATATGGTTGATGGGTTCATATGGGATTTTGTGAATAAGTTTGTTCATTATGAGACATCTAACTTGGTTTGATTACAAATTACTACTACAACATTTCCAACGTTAATCCCTTCATCTATGGTGCTTCATTAAAACTTCTAAAGTTAATATTCCAAGCTATAGATATTGTCACAAGAATTGTTTCAGACGTAAGAAATTGAATAAAGATTGTCAACATTATCGTGTTATAGTTGATTTTATAATTCACTCTTCTTTTGTAATCGTGGAATAATAAATTTGATTATTTTTAACAACTAAACTCTTTAGGATTTAAGTTTTCTCACATCCTCTTATTATACAAATATTTAACATAATTAAATTAAATTAAATTAATAAAAGAAAATATAATAAAATTAATCTTTATTAATATTTCAAAATAAACAACATAAATCAATCTAAATAATAATTATATTATGTTATTTTCTTTAATTTTTCTTTTATATCCAACTTTTCAACTAAACCTTTTGACTTTCTTTCAAATCATATATGACTTACCACTCTTAGAAGTTGTAGAACATTTTTTTCTCACCTAAGGACTAGTTCTTTTTCTCTTTAGGAATGAAATTAGTCTTCTCTCCTTTATCACAAAGTTTATCGACGACTCCTTTCTTGTCAAGCAAACCTTTATTTCTTATTGGTTCCTTCAATTCTCCCTCATCCTAGTGTCTAACAACTCTTTACGTACTAAAATTAACGCAACCAGCTTTAACAACATCAAAATTGCTCTCTCCACAGAGTCTTCTAATTATGAAACCTTTAATCTAACCTTAAATAGGTAGTCCCAGATCATCTCTTCTCTTCTTTCCTCTATCCACTAGTAAATATCTCAAACATTTCAACCTCTCTAATTCATATCCCCTAAACTAGTGGTTCTTATTAAGAGCAGTAGGGATGATAAAAGTAGTTTAGGGAGAGAAACCAGTAATTCTAGCTCTTGAAGTTATAAAGATGTTAGTTTAATACCAGTAATTCTATCTTTGGAAGTTATAAAGATGTTAGTTTAATAACGTCTAACTATAAGAGCCATAATCCGGTGTCCCATAAGTTTGTTGAAACATTATTTGTGTCCATAAAAAAAACCATGTCTTCTTTTAAAGTGTTATATGAACCTAGTTTAGTCATGTTTAGGAAAAGGCTTAACCTCTTAAACTTGTCATCAAAATCCATATTTAAAAACTTTGACAAAAACTTCAAAGCAAGCTTATATCCTGATAAATTATAAGGAGTTGATTTTAAGAATATGAGGGTGATATTCCATATCTTTATAAAGATTTTACTCATATTTCTAGACAACAACAAACGCATATGTTACCATATACTTAATGATTCGGGGTTTTATTATGATAATTTTAAGTGTAAATTTTGGCGTCCACTTTATCCTTCAAACTATCAAATGCTAAATGACACAAGCCCAAGCTCTATCTAATTGCATTCACATTCCTACATTATGTTGATTTAGGTTAATCATCACCTAAAATATAAGGGAAGTATCCTCTTGCCTCATATTATTTAAGTTTATGCACTAATGTAGCCTTGTAGGAATGCAAAATAGATGGTATAGTATAAGTGCTGGTAGTAGGTGCTAGTTGCTAACAATTTCAAAAGGCATGTACTATTGGAAGTAGAAATTTGTCTAGCTATCAAACTATATAATCTTAAGGAACTTTATGGTTATCTTGAGGGGCTTAGATGAGATGTTTCTCTAATAAGATAAGTACAATGAATCTTTGAATTTACTATTTTAAAAACTATTTAATCGAACCATCTCTCTCCCACCTTAAGAGATTGTACTATACAAACAAAACTTGATTATATTATAAGTTTCTTGTAAAGAAGAGTATTATTATATATTTCTTTTCTTCATCTCTATCATTTTTGTTTTTAAAATTTTTACTAATATCATTGTCATTTCCTTAATAACCATAAACATGAACAAGATATGTGTAAGGATTAAAGCAAACAAGGAGAAAGACTAGTTGGCTTCATTTTTTAAGGATAGGAAGAAGCAGAAGGTGACGGATAATGATGAAGTCAAATTTACCCACTACATCCACCCTTACTTCCTAGTCTTCTGATCCTTCTCCTCTTTACTCGTCTGATTAAATGGAGAACATCGTTATCCTCTATGTTCTAAGAAAGCCTCTAGGGAAGAAGAATGCTTATTCCTAAGTTCAATTTGAAAAACATTAAAACCATCTTTGAAAAAGTTAGGAGTATATTTGAGATGGTCCATAGGATGGTCACTCCTAGGGATAGATAAAGCTTAAAGGAGGTGCTTTTCAACCACATTATGTACTTTCTAAAATAATTTTTTAAAAAGTAAGTTTACTTAGGTCATCATGTTTTTATTACCTTTATACAAGCTTAATATTGTTTTTTTGTTCAAATTATCACTTCCATAGTCATGGGTTATGAGAGGGTTTATAGAAGCTAGACAAGTAAGTAATGAAAAGTAGTGAGGCTAAGGATAAAACCATAAGGGCTTATAACAGTCTCGTGGTATTCATGAAGAAGGAGGTCATTAAAGAACAATGGTTTAAACGTATTGATGATCTAGATAGGGAGATAGTAACTTTGAAGAATAAGAACATAAGCTTAAAATTTATTAGTTATAGGTTGCATTTAGAGGTGTAAAGGCTTTAGGGTAATGACTTTAAGTTTGAGATCATCTATCATTATCATATTTCCAAGTCTTTTGAGAAATAGAACTGCAATAACCACAATAGTGTAATGATAGCATGTTTTGAGGCCTAAAGGAAGGTTATAAAGAAAAAGCTTATAGATTTGTCTTTTATAAACCAAGAAATATTAGCAAAGATTTGAAAATTCGTATTGATGCATACATGATAGGCTTGCTAGCTGTATTTTTTTAATGTTTATATTGGCATTGATACATGAATTTATAGTTTAAATTACATATTGATGTTGAATATTTTTATATTCATAGTTCTTTTCTTATACTTGAGAATGAACATTAATGGTGTTGTTGTCTTAATGTAAGTAATAGAGGTAATAATATTCAATTCTAGTTAAGGAGAGGAAGAGTTAAAAATTTAATAGATGCATCTAATTATGGTGAGGATGTAGATTTTCCATAGTGAGTTGAGCTAGTCGACTAAGTAGTTGATAAATGCATTTTTAGGGGGAAACACCAACTTTAAAACCTATGAAGAATTGTAAGATCTTATAGAAAATAACTCATTGAACAACTATTAGTGGGGTAATACAAGACTAAACCTACAAAGAATTAGGATCCATAATGATGATATGGTAGTAACATTAAAAGCCAAGCTGGAGACTCTAAATAGCAAAATTAACATCAATTTGGCAGCTAAACTGATGTTAGTAATAAGTTGCAACATTTATGGTGGAGGACATCCTAATTATGAATGCCAAGAAACTTGTACTCAGGGGTACCAATAAGCATGTTGATTTTGTTATGAGCCAATCTCAAAATAACCCTTATAGCATTACAAACAATTCGACATAGAGGAACCATCCAAATTTCTAATGGAGAAACTAAAGACAATAAAGACAAATACCTCCAATACTATTTCAACAACAATAATAAAAGAAGCAAAATCTTGATGATGTTATAATGAAATTTTTTAATAGAACTAAATCTCACTTCCAAGAAACTAATTCGACACTTTAAACTCAGTAAGCCTCCATATAAGAGGCAATAAAGTACTTTACATAGCAACACTAAGCCTAACTTCATAGAACAAGTGAATGCAAGTATCGTAGGGAGTGCAAATAAAACAATTAGAAAGTAATTTTCCTTTAGTTGAATACCTATTATAGATGCCATGATACAAAGATCTCCTTTCAAACAAAGAGAAACTTAAGGAAATGTTGATAGTGAACCTGAGTGGAAAGTGCTCCGAAATCCTCCAGCATAAGCAACCTCAGAAGATAAAAGATCCAAGGAGTTTTACTATCCCTTTCAAAGTTGGTAGTTTATCTATTAATAATGCATTAGCAAATTTAGGAGATATAATTAATCTAATACCTTATTTTTTGTTTAATAAATTAAGATTGGGTGATCCTAGCCTAACTAGGATAAGCCTTTAGTTTATAATAAATCAATAAAGTATCTTAAGAGTATAATAGAGGATGTGTTGGTTAGATTAGTAAATTTACTTTTCATTAGACTTTGTGATTTTAGATATAGAGGAATATATATATGTGCATTAATCTTAAAAACGACCCTTTCTTGTTACTTCTAAGGCTTTGATACATGTATATAATGGGAAGTTGATTCTAGGGATTAGGAATGAAGAAATAGAATTTGCAAGATCCAAAAATATAAATCATATTATAAATAATCATGATGCTTGCCTCTATTTTGCTGTGATTAACATTAAAATGTCTTATATTGCATAAGAAGCAATCACACAAGATGTCATAGAGATGTGTGTCATACAAGAAAAAGAAAGAGAGAAGGATAACCTCATTCTAAAGAAGTATACGACACTCTAGAAGGCTAATGAACTTGTTAGAAAGAAGAAGAAGATTGAGGTGATTAATAAAAATGAAAAAGGTAACATCATCCATAGAACTAAGGAATCATTAGGGAAAATTTCGACTAAGAAGTCTAACTAAATGATTTATAGAGAAGTGCTAATTGAGAGGTGACCCAAGGTATATTTGCTTTTAATGTTTTGATTTAAGTTATTTATAGAGTTTAAGTTCTTTTTTCTAGTAGTTTTAGGATATTGCTTAATGTTATTCCCATGATTTGATATTTATTTTATTGAATCTTAATTTACTTCTTATAAATGAGTACTTAAGATTAGTAAAATGTGATTTTGTAGGTTTGTAGGTTAGCATAATAGTAACATGCTTATAATAACCTATCTTGTTTGTTAAGGCAACAACATATCACCATAGCTACTCCTATGTTAACCTACATCAATTTCCAATTGATTAATAGATTTGAACATGGCCTAAACATAGCCCCATGTATCACTTATATAGGAGAACACCTGGGTTTGTCCACCCTACATCCCCATTGCATAAAGAAACAATAGGTACTTCATTTGAACATGGGACTAACATAGCACTGTGCAATTCCTATATTCACCTCCAATTATAGTTATGCAAAACATGCCTCTGAACACCCCTATGTTGACTAGGTAATATTATTTAAATTATTTCATATATAACATGGGAATGATATGGTGCCATGTTAAGTTCGAGTTTAAATAATATACAAAAGCTGAGAGCACCCATTTTGAAAGTTGTCATAACAAAGTCCCATGTCCCTACTGTATTAGTCAACATGTCAATGTGCAGAGGCCATGTCCTTCTAAGTATGAAAATGAATTTTAAAAAGATTCTAATTGTAATATCCTGTCACCTATACTTACGACTAGGACACTTATATGACTTAAGCTAAATGAACGTTAGACATAAGTTATGACATACTGTTTGGCAAATCCATACAATTGTACATGGTTTCATTTGGCATTTCCGGGTAAGTATGACAAATTGTAATTATGATAAATGGTGAGTCAGTGGAGATAAATAGTACACGTGAGGAGCATG
>JAOQMS010000178.1:9699285-9723475 GCA_027563885.1 Erythroxylum longipes
CTCCAAAAATTTCTAATTCATAAATTCTAATTTATTTCCATGCTTGATAATCTAATAAAATAATTAAAATAAAATAATATATAAAAATCCTAAAAGTGGGATCCAACATAAATATATTTGAATTGAAGCTCTAATAATTCTTGTTTAATTAGTTAGTTACTAGTTATACTTTAATATGGACCCTAGTAAAAAACTTCAATTAGGACTCTAGAAATCCTATATTAGTTCATATTTCTACTTCACAAGAAAAGTACCACCTTTAAGACTTTTCCTAGTCATATTTAAATTTAACCCTATAATTACAATAAAATATAGCCTAATTATAATAAAATAAATACTAGAACACTAAATAAGCAATGATATATAAGATTAGTTCTAATGCCATGACTTATGCATCCAGATCTTCTAGATCTTCTTACACCATAGCTCAGATCATATTAATTAATGCTTGGCCTTTCATTAAATCTAATAAACTTTCCAAAATAGTTGTTGACATGCCTGTTGATGCATAATCTACATATATGTCTTGAATTAACCCATTTAAGCCTCTTTAAACTTCTTAATCCTAATTTTTATAATTAGTCCATTAGGCCTATATAGTGGATCTTTTGATTGGCTACTTGTAACTCATATCAAGACATATTGCACAATGCCAAAATTAGCAGTAAGGGATGCACCATTCAATCTTACAAATGAAGTAGAGGCTTTGATTCACATAGAACTAACTTTTCCTTGCCTAAGAATACAGGTCTATGATCAACATATAAATAATAAACTAATAAGAATGGGACTAAACTTGTTTAAAGAATGTAAGGAGACAGATAGTATGAAAAATGATGCACACTAAGAGCATATTAAGCTTATTAATGCCATAAGAACTGGATGTCAGAACTTTGAAGGTGGGGACCTTATTGGTTGAGTTGTTTTAATTATAACTACATAGTGTAGCTATAACTAGCATTGACAAGCAAGGGTCGTTCCTATGAGTACTAAAATTACTAGTACTTACCGTCTTTCTATTATCTAATCTATCAAATTATGGTGCTTATGATTAATCTATTAAAACTAAAATAATAAACTAAAATAAATCAACACAATTGACTAACTAAAATAAAGATTAAACTAAGAAACAATATAAAAAGTCAGTGGTACCTAAAGTTTGATTATTCCCTAGGACTTCTCATTAAATTATGATTTCACTAAACAATTTAATCTATAGTTCATTGGACCATAGAAATTCCTTAGTTACACTAATATCTTTCTCAAGGCTATTAACATTTAATCAACTTCGACAAACCAATTCTATATGAAAACTTTTGTAGCCCCAAAAACACAATTTCATGATATAAGATGGTGTGGCAAGCAAGGAATATTCCCAAAGCATCATTCATTTTATAGTTGGCAATCCTAAAAGAGACCAAGAACTAATGACATGATGTAATCCGACAATTCAAACCCCCCATGTGTGTCTTATGCAACATATATAATGAATCTATTAATCATATATTCTTCCAATGTTCTTATTCTGTCACCTCTTGAAGTAGGTTACTTAAATACTTTGGTCAACATTGAGATCAAGCTATTTGAGGAAATGGTGAATTGGCTTTGCAAGGCTCGGACAATAAAAAAGGATGCACTCACCTTACCAAGAATGGCTAGTTTTATGCATATAGACTGAAAAGAAACTCAAGGATATTTAGATAAAAAAACTATTCTTCCACAAAACTATGGCATGTATTAGGGAGACAATAATTATGAATGTGAATGAAATAATTATTAATTAGCATGTAACTAACAATTGGGGGTTGTAATAAATTAATGCAAGAAGTTTGAGAAGTTGTAAAGGGTGCCGTGATTAGTCTATTAATCTGATTACAAGCGCTAGATAATTCTAATTATTTAGTTACTTAATGGAATACTCAGCTTGGAGTCTCTTAAATAGTTTGTAACCTTGTAATCTCTTGGTTGAATAATATATTCATTCAATTTTTTTCAAAAAATTACTAACTAAAATTTGAAATTTTATCTAAATAAAGTGTGGATATTCATAGCAATTTTACTAATTCAAAAATTTAGAAAGGGACAGTGGAATCTTCGTTGAAAAAGAAAAGGAACATAAAATTTAATGAGTGTTTAGTTCTTGCATAATAATGAATCTCTTTATCTGAATAATTTCCATCAAGCTTTTTTTTTATTTGATTAAGGTGCAACCCTGTCTGAGAGTATCCAACAAATATAATTTTGAAGAAAGGGTATATATTAATTTGTAAAAGAGAAATAAAAACTTGTATTTTTGTAGATGTCGTGCGGTAACCAAATATTTTTGTTTTTCTGGAGATGGTCCAAAGAAAATGAAGTGCGTTTAATGTTTTGTCTTATGCTCTTATCCTCGAAGTGGGCACGTGTCCTTCAGGCCCTCCACCGAAATCTAGCTATAACCATTCCTTGCTTTTCAATAAAATATCCATCAACCTCGTATAATCTGCCAACCAGCCTACGCCGGCACGTCGTCGTTCCACTCTACTGCTTCACCTTAAATTCCCATGATAGGGAGAAAAGGTGTTAGACGTTATCATTTGCATTACACTCCACAGCTCTCGTAGAGCTCAGCTTCACTCGTCCATAGCTTCGGGCTCTCTAAGCTTCACACTTTGGCCATGGTCCCTTTTGGCGGGAAAATGGTCTGCCAGGTGGTAACTTTTGCCGGCAACGGTTTCGGCCAGGCTCTGACGGCCGCCGCCGTTGCTCTCCTCCTCCGTCTCTTCTCCGGCACCGGCCCCGTTCTGTTACCTGAAGAAGAATTCGATGACGCCGATAATAACGGCGATTACGCTGAAGATGACGGTGATGGGGAAGCTACGGTGACCGGAAAAGTTGTTCCGATGACTATTAGGTGGAGGAACATCACGTGTTCACTTTCCGATAAGTCGTCTAAGACGGTAAGTTGTTTGGTAAATAGAGTTCAGTTTTGCATTCTGTTTCCATTTTCTAAAATTGTGGAGAAACTATACCATGTTTGGTTTTGGAGTTGAGTGACTTATTATTCTGACTCGAGTTTAACTGGTAGGTGAGGTTTCTGCTTAAGAATGTGAGTGGAGAAGCAAAACCTGGGAGATTGCTTGCAATAATGGGGCCTTCAGGATCAGGAAAAACTACTTTGCTCAATGTTCTTGCGGGGCAGTTGATGGCATCCCCTAGATTGCATTTATCAGGTCTTTTGGAGGTCAATGGGAGGCCTAGTTCTAATAAGGCCTACAAGTACGTACTTCGGGGCCGTATGATGTGGAGTTTAAATTCACTTTGGATTTACTGTCTTTTCGGTTTTGTCTGTGATGCTTATTGTTCTGTCTGTTTCAGGTTTGCTTTTGTGAGACAGGAAGATCTCTTCTTCTCTCAGCTTACTGTTAGGGAGACACTTTCAATAGCTGCTGAGCTTCAGCTTCCGGAGGTTGCTTCGGTTGAAGAGAGAGATGAATATGTGAACAATTTGTTGTTCAAGCTAGGCTTGGTATGGGTGAATTTGATGAACCTTGAATGTTACAGGTCTTTAATACAGTTAAAATATTCAATTTTATAAGTGCACCCCTTTCATGTAAGCATAATTCATTTGTGAGTTGATCTTATAATCATTTCTAAGATCTTTTATTTTCATGTCCCGTGATGGCCTACTTAAGGTGGAACGCTGTCCTGTCTTCTAGTCGTTTTTAATCTCTTCTTGTCAATTTATCCAAGTGTTGTTTTGTTCTGATCTTTTTGTGTGTGCGTTTGTTCTGTTTCTTCAAAGGTCAGTTGTGCTGATTCAAATGTCGGTGATGCAAAGGTTCGTGGAATAAGTGGTGGTGAAAAGAAACGTTTATCACTGGCATGTGAACTTATAGCAAGCCCATCTGTTATATTCGCTGATGAACCCACAACAGGTTTGTCTGCTTGATGTACTACCAGCTTCATTCTGTTTTTGTTTAGACTTGGTCGTGAAAAGAAACGTTTCTTAGTAGCATTTGAACTTATAGCAAGCCCATCCGTTATACTTGCTGATGAACCCACAACAGGTTTGCCTGTTTGATGTACTAGCAGCTTCATTCTGTTTTTGGTTAGACTTGGTGGTGGAAAGAAACGTTTATTACTGGCATGTGAACTTATAGCAAGCCCATCTGTCATACTTGCTGATGAACCCACAACACGTTTGCCTGTTTGATGTACTAGCAGCTTCATTCTGTTTTTTGTTAGATTTCTAAATGATCAATGCACCATCCAGTTTGAAAGCATGCCTTGTTTGAGTACAAATTCCAAAGAACAAATCCCAGAAAACATGCAGAATGTTTCATTATAGTGATGATAGATATTTATATACAAGAGGAAATGAATATGTTAGGTTTCTTGATCGGCAGATAAAAATATTATGCATGGTCTTTTTCCAGGACTTGATGCTTTCCAGGCAGAGAGAGTGATGGAAACTCTCCGACAACTTGCGCAAGACGGACATACTGTTATTTGCTCCATACATCAACCTCGAGGTTCTGTATATAGTAAATTTGATGACATTGTGCTTCTGACAGAGGGTGCACTTATCTATGCTGGTCCTGCACATGATGAACCACTGGCCTACTTCTCAAAATTTGGGTCATTATCCCATCGAAACTTTCATCAACTAATTGTCTGAATCCTATATTTGATGCTTATTTTATTGATTTCTTTGTAGTATCTTTTTTTCATATATTGGTACATTTTCTACTAGCATCCTGGAGACTTGACTGTTAAGCAGCAAGTAGAACTTGTACTTTTTAATCTCCTAGAATTGCACAAGTTAAAGCAGGCTCATGGGAATTCATCCAATAGCATGTGAAAGTCGGTGTTAACAGCCGAACTAATCTTTCTGCTTTTAGTTGTATTTATTTAATCTTTAGACCAAGTTTTATGTGGTTAAAGATGGCTCGAGTTTAGAGTTTCCATCTTGGAATTTAAAAATTTTTGCACAAGTTTTCCATGGAAGATGCAAAGAACTTCACTGTTTAAAGCCACCAATATTCATAAAATCCAATATTGTGCTGCAACAAACAACATTTACTTCAGCCTCACCAATGGTTTCTATCGGCAGTTGGTTCACCGATACTTACAGTGGATCTATTTTTGCATACCTATCTGTATCTGAATATGTGCCTATCTAGATATGGTTGTGTGTTTGTGCATATATTTGTGCACATGAGTACCAAGACTCTTAGTTTTACTTCTGAATTTTTGTTCTTATTGTTTACAACTTTTGTCTCCTTTTTGTTTCTATACCACTTATATTTTACCTTCTTATTTAGTTACCTGTATAAAAGTCCAAGTTCTTCATGATGCTTGTTGTCACCAATGCTATAGCTTTTACATTTCAGGAACGGAACAGATGACGTGCATAAACTTTATCATCATGGAAATATATGCTAAAGTCCACGTAACTAAGTTCATACTTTTTGTTCGTTCAACAGGTATCTTTGCCCAGATCATGTTAATCCGGCTGAATTTTTGGCCGATCTCATATCCATTGACTATAGTTCTGCTGCAAGTGTCTATTCTTCTCAAAAACGGATAGATGCTCTAGTCGATTCATTTGCCGAACAGTCATCAGCTGTTCTTTGTGCAACTCCACTTACCGCAGGAGTTGGTGCTCATTGTGGCCAGAAATTACGCAAGAAAATTGTCGTGAAAAGGAAAAGGGCTTGGTGGAGGCAGTTCTTCTTGCTTCTTAAACGCGCATGGATGCAAGTTGGTTTTTGAACTGTCACTATACTGATGATTATGTGTTTGGATAGCAAGAAGATAAAAGTCTTGTCTCATTTATTTAATTTATCTTTTGTCAGCGTAGCTTTCTGCAACATTATCATCCATAGTCTAATCTTTTAGACAATTAAGTCGCCAAAAATATGGCTTCTTTCTATTTTGATTTGACAAACTGCATGCTATGAAATAAAGTAAAGCCTGCAATGACAATATTTTATTTATGTTTTATTATTTGATAGGATGTATCTTGCTTTGAACCTCATTGTATTGCATCATTTCAATTAAATAGGCATCTCGTGATGGACCAACTAACAAAGTTCGGGCCAGAATGTCTATTGCATCAGCTATAATTTTTGGATCAGTTTTCTGGAGGATGGGAAGATCACAGACATCAATACAAGATAGGATGGGTTTGCTGCAGGTACGTTGTGTCAACTATTCCTTCCACAATAATCTAGCAATTGGTTCTCATAACACATACATAACAGGGAAATACTAAATATTCCAATACTTATTGCTCTCACCAAAAACATTTTTTGCTATTTACTGAAACCAAATACGACTATTAAAGATGGCACTCAAGGCTGGAATAGAATGTATTATGCTTGTGTGAACTCAATGCACTAATTTCATCTGTGATTAATTGAAAATGACAAATTTCTGATTATGGAAACACATTCTTGCATTGTGTTATTGTATTGTCTAGATATTTCTTCCCCATTTACTATTTCTGCTTTCTTATTTTGCTTCTCATCCGAAATTATTGTGATTCTTGGGAAGTCAACATTTTTTAATTTCCTATCATTTAAAATATGTTGAAGACATTTTAAATTGTATAAACACAAGTTTATGCACGCTTACGACATGAATAAAGTTGACATTTTTGAATTTCCTATCATTTAAAAACGTTGAAGACAAGTTTATGCACATTTATGAATAAGTAGTAATGAGTCCTGCCTTCTGCCAAACGGCTACACTTAGAACCTTTTGAAATCTGCTTTTGTCACAACATGGCTGTAAAGAACCAAGAACTGGTTTCTGACTTTCATCTGTTTTGTATTTTCTCCTTTATCTACTTCTTTAACTTCTTATATTATGTATTATGGCCTTCATCGGAAGGGGAGTTGCATCTACTTTTTAATGTGGACAGTGATGTTGTGTCGTTGAATGCATCTCACATAGAACATTTGGATTGATTAGTACTACTGATTAGAACATTTGGATAATTTGTTTTTGTCTAAAATGTTTCCGAGTTAATTACCTGTTGCCCCTTAACTCTTTCAGAATGCATGGTTGACAAATCGACATATTCTCAGATGTAGGCCACTATACCTGTGAAGTGTGAACATAAATTTCCAAGTAGATGATCATACTTCAGAATAATCTTAAGCATGTGATGATTAATGTGAACTTCAAAGCAAAATCTCTTAATCGAGCGGTCTAAAATTCGTTTGTGGTATTTGGTCTCTCTCAGGTTGCAGCCATAAATACAGCAATGGCTGCTCTTACAAAAACTGTGGGTGTTTTTCCCAAGGAACGCGCAATAGTAGATAGAGAGCGTGCAAAGGGTTCTTATGCACTTGGCCCTTATCTGCTTTCTAAATTGATTGCTGAGATTCCTGTCGGAGCAGCATTCCCATTGATGTTTGGTGCTGTACTCTATCCCATGGCTCGTCTTCATCCATCATTATCCAGGTTGGTCCTTTCTAGCTTCTGATACCTTGTATGATGTGCAACTTTATGAAATTTAATTAATATTATTGGTTGAGTGCAAATTCATGGTTTTAGTAAATGAAATTGTCATAAAAAGTCACTTGAATATTGAAATAATTGGTTAAAAATTGCATGCTTGTATTACTTTGTTTCTGGAAAGAACAACCATAAGCCATGAAAATGTAACAAAAGAGGATAAGGATGGTGAAAAGCAAATTTACAATTTGCATGACTGCCAGTGGATATCTTTCAAAACTTTCTGTCTTATGTCCCTCAGCCAATTACCAAAACTGGGGGTAAATGATTTTCTTCCACTTGCTTCATATATGCTAGCTGACAAAACTTTTGGAAGGACTCTTAACTGAATGAACAGCAGTTATATTGGATACTATTCAGGCTGGAAATAGAGTAAGACTTGGGCCAATAAGTTCCTTTTAAAAGATTACCTGGTATGGGCTGGATACATAAATCTTTGGCGTGCTTGCATTCAAGAGGGCCTCTTCTAGATGTACCTAGAAACATGCCTCTGTAATCTTGGGTGGAGTGTAGGGGAGCTAACATTCTTGTATCTTATTGCCGTGCCCTTTACTGATTAGACTCTTTACCTTCTGTTTAATTCCTTTTTCGTAATTCTATTAGAGTTGTCTGTCAGGCAAATTTCTCTGTGTCACAAGTCCAACTAAATTAGTTTCTGTTTATCACAATCTTTGTCCTACAAATTACCGATTGGAACTCTTTATTCTAGGCTTGGAAAATTCTGTGGTATTGTGAGTGCAGAATCGTTTGCAGTATCAGAACTGAATTAATTCTGTTTATCACAATCTTTATCCTACAAATTACTGATTGAAACTCTTTATTCTAGGTTTGGAAAATTCTGTGGGATTGTGACTGCAGAATCGTTTGCAGCATCAGCTATGGGTCTGACCGTGGGAGCAATGGTTCCAAGCACTGAAGCAGCAATGGCTGTGGGACCTTCTCTTATGACAGTTTTCATTGTATTTGGTGGATATTACGTCAATGCAGACAATACACCAATTATCTTCCGATGGATTCCTCGTGTTTCTCTTATACGATGGTAGCTTATTATATTCTAATCTTTCTCATATATTCATTTCCTTTCTCGGAAGTTGGTAATTGAATATGCAGAAAAGCATTAATCCTTGCATGCCTTTCATTTTTCGTACTGCAGAAAGTCAAAACTCTGCCAAGCTATGAATGTGCTCTATGCCCAACGGTTCTGTTCCTCTTCTTTCCTTCTGTATGACCTCTGTTTTCTTAATATGCTTTCAGGGCCTTTCAAGGGCTTTGCATCAATGAATTCAAGGGTCTTCAGTTTGATCATCATAATTCATTTGACATTGAAACTGGGGAACAGGTAAAAAGCTATTTTTGCTTGTATATATGTACACATAGAATTCCCTGTCTGTCTGAGAAAATTAAAAAGAAGGCTAGTGAACAGTCGTTGCTACATATATCGTAAGAGAGCCTTTTTTTTTTTTGTGAATGGTCTGATCAGTGAAAGGAGCCAAAGGTGTAATGTTTCTTAAGCGTTTAATATTTCAAGCAATCAAATTTTTTATAGATGTTTATACTCTGATTTTTAATAAATGTCTGCCCACTGAGGCACTGGTATATTCTTATTAAGCAACACAAATTGGGGCTTCTGAAAGGACCCTCACAAACTGCCAAATGAGCCAGTCTGTTGCCTAAATGTGATAGAATTAAGAACTTAGTTTCATCTAGAAAGTAAACAATGATGTGTTACAGAAGCTTCCTGATATTGGCTTCCGGGGGAGGTGAAAATCATAAGTGAGTACCTCTTAGGAAGAGCTAGAATTTGGATATCTTTTACTTTAGTGCCATAAAAATCTGAATGGACACTTAGAAATCACCTTTTGATAAATACCCAATGATTCTGAAAGCAGGAACTTCATCTGTTTGTTTTTCACGTGCTCTTCGATATCCTTTCCCAAGTACTTTACATTTTCCGTTTCGATATTTTAAGGAAATGCTTCCTTTTGTGAATTAATGTTCTGGTTTCATAACTGCTGGTGCGTGAAAGAGCAATCCAAGACGTATAACTGGATGTCGTCACCAGAGTTTACATGCTCTTAATTGGTTAAGCTTCAAGATAGATCGTCTTCTGAAACACCACTACCAATGGGTTCAATATGCACCTGTACTAGTTAAACTTGCTAAGATGTGAAGTTTATGGCTTTGCAATTTTTATGCTTTAATGCCTAGTCGCCATATTTTACCACCTTGACTTGTTTACTTGACAGGCACTTGAGCGTTTCTCACTTGGAGGGTCCAGCATTCAGGACACAGTGATAGCTCAAAGTAGGATCTTGTTGTTTTGGTATTGCACCACCTACCTTCTCCTTGAGAAAAACAAGCCAAAATACCAACAGCTTGAGCAAAGCAAAACACAGCTACATCTTGAAACTTTGTACCCTGATCAAATTGAACAAGTCAACCAACTTGATCCTCCTCCAGCCAAACAAGTTGAATCAAACAAGCTGGTTGAATCACCCCAAACTGATGACCCAATTGGGCCGTTTGTCTTGGAAGGTTTGTAGTTATTTGGGCGTTGGTTATACCACTATAAAATTGCCAGTATTCATTGATTCATCTCATACAGGTACTAAGTAAAGGAGACATCTATACAGGGGGATCTCATGCCTTTTGTCCACTAATGAGCTGCTTTTTACAGAATTCGACGATACTATGAGTTAATCTTTGTAATCCAAGGCTGTAAAAGCTTAGCATCTCATTAAAATGTGATAGGTACTTTGTAAAGAACATATATCTTGTCCAGATAGGTAAACATTACGTTGCTAAAATATATCGCTATCATCAGAGCAGATGGCTGACATCAGGAGCATCATACCCTCTCATATCAAGAGCTATGACCTAAGTTAGCAAAGAAAGTTTATTTGCTCAGAGTTACATTTGGGTTGGGTATATAAGATGGATTACACATTTCTGTTATTGGATTAAAACTATGGGGGTAAAGGTTCCTTAAGCTAAAAGTGACTGGCCTCCAAAATTGATGAATCATGAAGCGTCCTGTCTCTGAAATTAGACTTTCATTTTCCAACGTCTACATAATACGTATCCTCAAGTTGTAACTTGCACCGCCTGTTAACTAATGTCCACTCGACGTGGCTTTCAAGTGAAGTAGAGAACTTGATGTCCTGTACTTCAAAAGTTGAAACTTTCCTCTCAGCCAACGCTTAATTGGTCACCAAGAGTTGCATGATTGATGAGTTTGCTCCTTAGCTTAATTTCCTCCAAGAGAGAGCCATCTAGATTTTCAATCTTATCACGTGCTATAATAACATGAAAAGAACATTTAGAACTCTAGAAGGCTGACTCTGTGGATAGAATCTTGGAAATTTCATCTCTACGCGTAAATGAAGCGAGCTCTATATCACCGTCCTTCTAGTCTTATTATTATTCATTTTATGTATAACCTCAACTCCTGAAAAGACATTTTAGAACATTCAATAAGGTTGCGGGCGGGCGTTAAACGGATCGAGGAAACTTGCTTAGGAACCTTCTGTCTTCTTTGAAAGACAAACTGAGCCAACTTCAACTGTTCCTCAGACGCAGTCTTCCTTCCACAAAAAAAGTATCCAAGTCATATCTGTCGCATCAAAATGACACGTTTCATCCCTTAATCGTTCTCTGTGCTGTTATTTCTTAACGCGAAGACATATTGACACATCCAACAAGTCTGAACTATATATATTATATGGTATCCCTGACAAAGTTCGCACAATATATATCTAGATTTCTATATATAAGCATACATACATCAATTCGATCTCCATTGATAACTACATTCCATTTGGAAAGCAAAACACGATGAAACAACTTATAGCCCTCCAACATCACTCCTATCCTGGAAAGCTTTTGAATAGACCCAACAATAAATCTTCTACTTTGCAGATTATCTCCGCATCAAGAAGGGACGCATATGATCCCCGTGACTACAACGGTAAAGTAATCGACGAAAACATGATCGTACTTAGAAAGAGGATCCATGAGATTAAGTTAGCAGAGAGGAGCTCTGATGAGAACCCGTCAGAGTGGATGAGTTGGGAGAAGAATTACTATAGTGGTAAGTACAGCTCGGACATTTGCGAGGCAGTGGGGCTATTGCAGTCGATATTGATGAACACTAGGCCAAGCTTGGCTCTAGGGATGGTTGCTCTTCTTGCCTTGGCCATTCCTACCTCAGCTATGATTACCACGTTCCGTTTGGTGGAGGTGCTCCAACGGCTGCTGGATCGGACTCATCTTTAGAATTGAAGTCTAGTATATCCATCTTCCTAATATGTATACTTGTTTTGTAAATTGCTGACTTGTAGATTCCTGAACGTTTCTAGTCTTTCCACGATTCTTGAAACCTGAAACTAAGGACACTACAGATTTAAATTTCATGTAAATTTCGGCTTAAGGACTTGTGTTAATCCCTTTGCAATCAAACCTTATGGTTGATCAAAGCAACGCAGCAGGAAGTTTACTCGTTTCTGTGAAGATTCTTTCATTTCGTTCCAATCACATGTCACAGGAAGTGCAAGATAGACATATTTTTAGGAGAGTGTCATCATCCCGAGATTGACTGAAGCTAGAAGTGGACCAAATAATAGTCTAGCGCCAACTGGAGAAGGGCCAGGACGTGTTGCGGAGGTGAAGAGTGCCCTGCCAAGTGAAAGTCGAGTAGGTGCAACTTAAAAATAAACGGTCATGATTATCATCCTGAGGGTTACAGAGACGGCAAGTGAGAGAGGCTGTTTGTTCGAAATCGTTCCTTAATCGGAAGCCAAAGATTTAAGCAAACTTTCGGGATGTCACTCTTAAACCAGACAAGTGAATGCTAAGGCTGCTTTAATCTGTGTTCACGAAGGGCATTAAGAACGGAAAGATTGGTGAACTTATTCGAAGGGTGGCATGTCCTCTTTGTTAGGGTCAGGGAAATAAGTTGCCAAGTTGTCTATTATATGAGTGAGTCCTCTACAATTATTTAACGGTCATTTCCGTTCCATACCATTAATCGCAATCTTAATTTTAATGTCCGAGTGCAATCCCTCTGTGATGCTTCTTATTTAGAAGGAATCAAGTGGTCCTAATCGTGTGAATTATCAAATCAAAAGAACGCTTGTTTCACTGTGTCAATCTTGATTTTGATATGTTTTCTGATTCTATTTTTTGTTTTATAATATGTTTAAGAGTTAAAGAAGTATTTATAGTTAATTTTACTTGTCAAACCCTCCTTTTAAAAGTTTCATTTGCATCCACTTATCACTCTTTTCAATCATAAGAAGTTTGCGTAAGCATTCTATCAATTTGCTTGTTGACTTTAGCTGGTAGAAAAAGACGAGCATTCCAGTATATATATAAATTGTTCAGTATGACTTTAATATGTGATAACAATTTGGTATTCAACAAACGTACCATGCTCTCAATCTTTTGCTTAAAAGATAGACAATCCTTGTAGGTTGATTTTGAGATCAAGGTATTTAATTGGGAGCCTAGCTTGCGACTAATGAGTGATAGAAAATCAGAGTAGAGCAACTAACAGACAGATTAATAATGAAATTCCTGTTTTGAGTATTAGATAAGGGACAAGCCTTTCAATCTCAAGCAAGGCTTTCTTGAACAATTTGACTGAGATGGTGTCCACTTTAGTAAACAAAGGGAGATCATATGTGAAAGAGAGACTAAAAACTTGGTGTTAGAGCAGAACCTATGGTATTAACTAAAGATGTTTTGTAGACAAAAAGTGGCAGTATTTCATGCTGAGAATAAAAAGTCATTTTTAGTGGTGGATTGAAAACATCCTGTTAAACGCGTGCCACACTTAAAGAGTTACTAATTGGACTATTACTAATTGCTCGCCAAACCTTTTGATTCCCTTTGAAAGTTGATTATATTAATATTTAATAATAACAGTTAATATAGTCAACATAGTTAAGTCAGATGACTTTGATTGTCTCAAGAAGTTCTTCCTTAATGTTTGTTTCATTATATAGATAAGCAAAAATGTTTGTTTCATTATATAGATAAGCAAAATTAAGTCTTTTAAGGGATGTAATAGATTCATCATGTATATGGGCTTTCTTATGGTATTAGCGAGGCAGTTCAAATTGTTTATGCTCCAATGTTTAAATGAGATGTTATAAAGATTAAATTAGAGTAAAACCACTTTGAAATCTCCTTTATCAAGTTTCAAACCGTGACTCCATTGACTACAAAATGAGAATTTACCCTCCATGTTCCATTATCCAAGTTTAAGAGCCTTTTTCATCCCATCTTTAGAATTAGATTTGAGAAGGAAATATCATAATTGCTATATATGATTGTTCCAAGTTGAATATGTCGTAACACTATGTTTATTTAAATTTAAAAAAAGCCTATCGGCAAAGTATCTTTTTTTTTTTTTTTGGCACTTAAGGGTAGAACTTCAATGGATGGTGAGACTACCATCTCGCACAAAAGCTTGCTTTAGTACAAAATACTTAAAACCAAAGAAAGTTTCCTTGAACCTTTAAGAGAGTTGGAGAAAGTGAATAGCTTTATTGCCCATTTTTGTTAATGAAAATGTGAGATGAGTGATTCCGCTAGAGGAATCAATTTTTCCTAGATGAATCAAGAGGATATGTAGGTATAATAGAAAAGGACACGCATGATAAGGTTAATAAGTGTGACCTTTTATTATCATTAATAGTTAAAATACACTTAGCTAACATTATCTATAAAAATAAATAATGATCAATTGATAATGTTGATGTTAATCTTCTAGAACATATAGATATACAAAAAGAGATAATTCTACAAGAAGGAAACAAGTTTCTTGAAGAAGTCCTTTATCTTGTGGAATACAAATCAAATCCATCTAGGATTCACTGTTACGTATCAAACTAAGTTATAATGAACCATATAAACTATGTTCATTATTATGTGAAGTTTAATATATTATTTAGTTTTATCAAAAGATATGTTATGTAAATGCTTATGTTTTAATTTCTTCTTGAGTATGATAATTGTTATTAATTGTCATATGAATGATGATTAAGAACATTTGTACTCTTTTAATTTCATAGACAATTGAAATCTGATTATTTAGTATATATATGTATGACATGACAATAATGTACAAGTATACTATTTCTTTATGTAGAAACTTTTGTTTCATTGTGGCTACTGCATTAAAAAATAATGTTGTTGGACTCAACAAGGATAAGAAATTAAATGGTGACTATTATGAGATTTGGAACATGAAAATCCAACATGTATTGGAATAGAAAGAGACTCTCAAGCCATTAAATATAACCATGGATTTTCCTGAAGAAGGCAATATGAACCAACATAAAAGGGACTGTGATGCTTATGAAAATTGGAAGAAAAAGAACTCATTAGATAGCATTATATTATTGAGTAGCATGGATAATGATATCATGAACGAGTTCTACATATATGACACTATTAAAGACATCTGGTTCACTTTAGCTGCAAGTTTTGGAGGCACCTCAATGAACAAAGTAAGGTCATTCACTATTAATTCTGACACCTATAAGAAATGGTTGGATCACACAATGCAAAAGCATTTGAGGCATACGTAAAAAATAATAAGTGAGTTATGTGATCTTGATCATGAATGATCATATAAGCAATACATACAAGCTGTTATATGGTTATTACCTCAAAATTAGGAGCATATGAACATGCATCTAACTCATAATGAGAGTATCAAGATTCAAGACGATGGAAGATGTTACGAGGCATCTATATCATAAGAAGAATGTCTTGAAGCCTTAAAGGTGTCCTTAGGGGTATATGCAGTTGGTTTTAGCTTATATAAAGTTGTGAATTGAAACGTAAGCATCATGGCAAATCAAAATGGAAAAAAGGTCAGAAGCATACCCACTATACCCAAGACTCAAAGAAGGAAAGATGAACTAGCATGGAAAAGAAAGACGTCCTTTTAAGAAGCAGTATATGAAAAGTTAAGTACTTTAATTATGGCAATAAGGGTTGCTCGTGATTGTGGCAAGCCCAAAAGATACAATCTTATTGTACAAACATTTATTATGTGAATTTCTCTTGTTCTATGTTACTAAATGAATCACATCCTTTGTGGACTACAGATTTAGGAGCAACCAATCATATAGTGAAGGATAGAGATGCCTTTGTGGAATTCCAAAAAATTTTGTATAGCACTCGATGGATTTATATAAGCGGTGGTTTATCCTTGATCACACATGAAGTATTGTATGCTTAAAATATTTGATGAAATCTAATCTCTATGTTGGTTTTAATAAGTCTTATTTTTATGTAAATTCCCACAATGATGATATGGATTTATATCCTAGAAATCATGGTTTTATTGTTTGCATGTTGTTTATTTAAATAATAATATAAGTTATTCTTTTTTTACATCATCTAGTAATTCCAATAATGATGCAATTTTGTGACACATTAGACTATGTCATGTTAGTTAAAATCGAATAAGTTGATTAGCTAAGAAGGCCTTTTAGGTAATTTACATCAAGTAGATTTACGTATTTGTAAACATTGTCTAGTAGGTAAAATGGCACGAAAGCCATTTAGAAAGGGAACACGAGCTTCCTATCCATTGCAATTAATTCATTAAGACATTATGATCCATTGAATGTAAGTGCACAATGTGGGGCTATGTGATTCATCACTTTTATAGATGACTATACTTGGTATGGTCATGTCTACTTGATTTCTCACAAATTAGAAGCATTAAGTTATTTTTATAAAATATATGAATTTAGTAGAGAATCAATTAGAAAATAAAATAAAACCATTAAAAACTGATTAAGAATAAGAATACTTGTCTGATAAGTTTAAGATGTTCTATGATGAAAAAATGAATAGAAAGATAGTTAATTATTCTATAAACCCTACAACAGATTAGCAGCGTGGCAAAAAGATGTAATAGAATGCTAATAGAGATGTTTAGGTCCATGATGGCACAAGAAAATCTACATATCATATATTGGGGGTGATGCATTGCTTACAACTACTTATGTACTCAATCAAGTGCCCATAAAATTAGTTATGAACGCTCCATATGAGTTATGGATAAGAAGAAAACCCAATATAAAACATTTAACACCATGGGGATGTGTTGCCAACATTCATAATCACTCTCATAGATATGAGAAACAATGCCTAAGAGGGAAGAAAAATATCTTTATTAGATACTCTAAACACTCAAAATGATATATGTTTATAGGTTAAGAAGATAATGAAGAAGTAATTGAATTTGAATTGCAAGATGTCATGTTCTTAGAAAATGATATTCCAAAGCAGGATGAAATAGGAAAAGATCTATTTCTATATGAAATTCTTGAACAAAATGATTCCATTAATAAGAATCATAAGTGGGAGTAATCTAGAACTTAAAAAATTAACTTAAGGATAGTTAAGATTACAATCCACCGATAGTTTACCTATTGCATTTGATCTAAGTAAGAGTAATCAAGATGTTGATGAATTTGTTTCTCATAAACCACATTTACGCTGAGGTAATCATGATATGATTCCCAAATGTCATTTTGAAATAGAAAGGAAATTTTATATGATTATCCCATAAGAAAATGATAAGCCATGAAATGTATATGAGGCTCTTAATGGTCTTGCTAAAGAAGAATGGATGAAAGCACTAAAAGAAAAAAAAGACTTTTTAAAGTTCAAATCAAGTATAGGACTTGGTTGACCTTCCTAATGGCAAAGGTATTGAGAACAAATGGATTCTCAAAATAAAACGAAAAGATGATGGTAGTATCGAAAGATACAAAGCACGCCTTGTGGCAAAAAGATATATATAATATGAGGGAATTGATTATAGTAGATAGTTTAGATCTTGGTTATAGTAGATAGTTTAGATCTTAAATTATATCAAATGGATAGAAAAACCTTTTTTATAAATAGAGAATTGGAAGAAGAAATCTATATTGAACAACCTGTAGGATTTATAGAGATAGGCTAAGAACATAAAGTATATCGATTATTGAAATCAATTTATGGTTTGAAACAATCTTTAAGATAGTGGTATATATGTTTTCATAACGTAATCATTTCATATGATTTTCATATTTTTAATGAAGACTATATATATATATATAAAGATAAATTTGTGATTTTATCTTTATATGTAGATGACATTTTAATTGCTTATAATGATTATGAGTATGTCAAGCAAATCAAAGATTGGTTATCATTTGAATTTGAGATTAAAGATATGGGTGAAACTACAAACATTCTTAGAGTTAAGATTTTAAGAGATTATTGTCACTTTTTAAAGCGATTTATATTTAAACGATTTTAGAATGATTCTATATGCAAGATTACAAATCAATAGATAATTCAATTTCTAAATTATAAGGTCTTAGTAAGAAATTCTTCCCATCTACATTATAAGAAAGGGAACAAATAAAGAAAATTTCCTATTCCATAGTAGTTCGAAGTCTTATTTATTTCTTGATATGTATAAGGCCAGATATTTATTACGTTGTTGGGATAGTGAGTAGATATAAATCAAATCTATGATAGACACATTGGAAAGTAGTAAAGAGAATATTGAGATATCTAAAGGCAATGTTGATTATGCATTGTTTTATCAAGGCAACGACCTATGTATATAAGGGTATACAGATATAGACTAGAAAGGAAATTTAGATGAAAGTAAACCTACCTCTAGATTTGTTTTCTTAGTTAATAATGTTGTTATATCATGGAAAAGTAATAAACAATCCTGTGTTGCTTTATCTATACAGAATCTAAATTTATAGCATTTTTAATAGAAGTACAAGAATTTATGTGGCTTAGATTATTCTTGGTTAGTTTAGGGATCACTCAAAGTGAGACTGATCCAATGATAATCAACTATAACCATCAAATAGAAATTGCTTATATAAAGGACCCTAAATTTCATTATAAAACCAAGCATGTAGATATTCAGTACAATTATGTGAAAGATATAGTTGCATGAGGAGAAGTGAATATGAAGTATATATCTACACAAGATATGGTGGCAGACCCAATGAAAAAGTCGATTTACCGAGATACATATATTGGGCATGTGAAGTCATTAGGATTACGTAGATATTAAATTGTAATTTGATTAACATTTCTCCATATATATTCATTCAATATATTGTCATGTTTTGAATACAGACATGAGTTGACATTGTTTATTAAGTAATAAACATTGTGTTATACTCAAGTCTAATGTACTTAGTATGACATATTTTTCATATGAATCAAAAAGTATATCAAAAAAATAAAAGATTGGCCTTCTTATACGAGCAATTGAATCTAGTATTTATGATGACAAGAGATAAGACATTTTTAAGTTTATTATCAAGATCATAATAGAGAGCTAAAGTAGGAAACTTAAACCTTAAATGTTAACTTAGATGATAAGTCAAAAGGAAATTGTTTTAGAGTGATCATATGGTCACCATATTTATTAACATTTACCATATGAGAGTTCTAAAAGATAGAGATAAGAGTAGATAAGTGAACTTAGGTTAAACATTAAGTATGTTTGAACTAACATTTGTACGATATTGCATTTATGAAAGACATACGCTCCAAATTCATAGGAGTTGATACCGTAGCGCATGACTCTTACCATGTGTTCAAAATAAACCGTAAAAGGGATTAATATAAGTTTAAAGATCTCAACTTACACAGATCCTAAAGGTTAAGTGAATCTCTTAAATATGTCCTTAGGACTCTTGTCAAATTCTTAACACTTTCATCTAATTCTTAAGAATTAAATTTAAGGTTTGCTACTTTAGAATATTATCATAAGATTATGTTTGAAACAATCTTATGGGACAATTCTAAGAAAGAAAATTAAATTCAATACAAGGGAATTGAGAATAGAGGAAGGTCATCTTCTAATTGTTAACTCATATAAGAGAATTTGGTATTCAAAGGTGGCCAACAGCCCTGAGTAGAAGAATTGAATACATTTATGACAAGATAAAATAAATGAGATAAAATGATATTGAAAATGCGAGATATGACTTAGGATATAGCATACAAAATCTACTCAATGATCGATTCATTAATTGAGATGTCATGTATTCCTAACAGATATATGACTATAAGCTCTCTTTGTATCGTACATGTTATTGCATAAGTATGAGAACATATAGAATTCTTATTAATTAAACTCATCATGTGTAAGTAAGAGATGATAATAAAAAGGACACACTTGATGAGTTTAACATATGTGATCTTTGATTATCATTAACTATTAAAATACAGTTACTAACCTTATCTACAAATAATAGATAACGATTAATTGATAAGGTTGATGTTAATATTCTAAAACATACGAATATACAAAAAGAGATAATTATGTAAAAAGGAACAATTTTATTTGAGAAGTCCTTTAACCTACGGAATACAAATCAAATCCAAGTAAGTGATTTGATTAGATTAAAGATAAATATATTTGCCTACTTAACACTTTGGTGCCATTATAATCCTATCTAAAGTCTTTTTTATTTTTTCTTTATATATATATATATATATTTAAGTAACAGAGATTATATGATTTTCAAGCTTATGGTAAGTTCATTTTCATAAGAAGATGATGAGAGTACCTCGTTAAATTTCAAACACTTATGTAAATGAGTGTTTGAATGTGATGAAAGAGGTAGAATGATGTTTACTTTGTTTTATTTGTATAATGATATACTTAAGAAGTATTATGTGTTTAGGTTTTTTGCAATTTGATGGAGACTTCAACATGTATATCTTATGTTGTTAACTATAAAGCTATGAATTTAGATTGATTCTTAGCTTTTAAATATACCCTTAAGAGATAATAACTCTTTTATTAAAGAATGCCTACAATTTTGAAGGCATGTGGTGTATGCTAAATGTCACCGTATTCCTACAAAAATGGAATTATTCATTGTTTTAAAAGAGTCTAGGTTAGTGGTTACGATTTATTTGTTAATTTCTTAAGGATAAGTAATGAATTAAGTGTGAAGGAATTTAAGAGGTCTATACTTTACATATTATTGGAAGTTGAATTACTTGGTTATTTGGAACTTTTATAGCATATTTTATATGGAGTGTATGACGTTCTCTTATATTTAGTTCATTATCTTGTAGGTGATGATTTTAAGTAGAAAACACGAATTTGAGTGCAATATTCTCTATTATTGTCTAATTGAGGAGATATTATAGTCGTTTGGAAGCTAATTAGACAGTAATAACCATGTGGAAGACATCAAAAGTCAATCATAGTTTGAAGATATGAAAAAATAGAGAATTTGATGGGAAAGGACATAATAGTGTCAAACTTACTATGAAGACAGGTGCCTATCTTCTATGAAGTTCAAAGAGGTTGAGAAGCAAAACAAGACTGATGCAAAAGTGGTGTATATGACAAGCATTAATCTTGTCATGCTTTTATCTAAAAATTTATAGAATAAAACTGACTTGGTTATACCTCGATGTCAGTTTCTTATCATGCATTGTTTTAAAATGCATAAAAGTTCCATAACAAAATTGACATAGGTATGGATGATGTCCTGACACTAATTCTTATGCACAATTTATAAGGATATATTAATTTTAATTTTAAGCATTTTAAGACTATTTTATAATATTAACTATAAATCCTCTTATTAGGTTTAACCTAAGGGACTTTTAAAAGGTGTTTGATAGCCACCTTAGCTTTGTTTTCAATATTTTATTATTTCTTAGCATCAATATAGGATTTAACTAAATTGGAGAAGCCCTTAACAACTTCTCTGATTTTTTTCTTCTATTCTTTTCCTTATGTTAAAATTGTTTTTCTTGTTTTTTTTTCATGTTTAGTGGTTAAAGATCCTAGTTATGGTTAGAGATGTAGCTTGTAATAGATATTTCAATTATCAATACATGATTTGATTTTTGTTGAATTTATTCTATTTGTTTTAATTATTGAGTTTGTTATTGACCATCATACAATCAATCTTAGAGACAGTGTAAAGAACTAAAAGGTGGAATAAGTTATGTTTACTAGTAGAATAAACACTTTAGTGTTAGAGAATGAAAGTATCCTAAGCTATTGTGATAACCAAATATATCAATTATCATCGAATAATGAAGATCCTCTCTATTTCTTATCCTACATTTGATGAAGGTTGCCAAAATTCCTCTTAATTTTGATAATTGAGACATAATGAGTATGATGTCTTAGGCTTAATATCCAATTTAGTCTTTCCTTTTAGAAAATAAATGTAAGTCCACTTTATCTATAATGCCTTGTTTTTCTATCAATCTCTATAGCTTTTCCCCAATCAATGTCTTATTTCTCAAGCTTATAGAGGTTATCCCTAAGCCTCCCTCTTTTAATGGTTTAGTAATCTCCTTCCACTTCATCTTTGCAAGGTATTTCCTATTTTTCCTTCCTCTCCATAAGAATTCCCTCATTAACCTTTTTGTAGATTGATTATTCAAAATCCTTAACAAAAATATGTGTGATGCTAATAAATATTTAGGAAGTTCAAAACAGATTTTATCAACTAAACTCTCCCTCTATAAGAGAAGTATTTATTGTATTAGTTCCTTAGTCTATTTTGAATTTTCTCCACTAATGGGGTGCATTCTCTGATCTTAATTCTCTTTAAGGTCAAGGTAGTTCAATGTACATGAAAGGAGGTTTATGAACTTTTATTCCTGAGATTTCTATTAACCTTGCTTCCAATGCTCAGGCACTTGAAAACAAGACCAATTAACTCTTCTCTTAATTTATTTCCATTCCTAAAAACTCCTTGAATTGGTAAAGGATATTTATTAGTAGCCTTATCAATTTCTTTTAGGCTCTTATAAACATAAACAAGTCATATCCACAAAAGATAGATCTATTAAGCCAAATTTCTTACAACTGATATGGTATTTAAACCCTGGCTGTAGCTATTTTGTGTTTAAACGGTCTAGATAAGGCTTCCATAAACATAATGAAGATTTAGTAGGAACTTAGATCTCCCTGCCTTAATCATTTATACCCTCTGAAAATTCTTATTGGTTCTTCATTGACCAACACAGAAAAGGAATGACTGGTTATATGTTATCTCAACCGTAGCCTAAACTTGTCAGGAATATCAAAAGCTTCAAGTAAATGAAGTATGAAATCATAGCATATAGAGTTAAAGGCCTTATTAAAGTCAACTTTCAAGGTATAATTTTAAGGACTATCCTTCCTTGTGTACCCTTTAAGGAGCTCATGAGTTGTCAACATGTTGTCCCTTATCTGCCTACTTTCCAAGAAAGTCCCTTATGTTTCTCCTAATATTGATTTCAAGACTTATTTCAACTTTAACACTAAGATATTGGAGATTTTTATGAGAAGTTGAAACAGTATAGGCATGTACTCCTTTAATAAGCTAGGTATAAGTACTTTTAGAATTATGTATATGAATATTTTGTTTATTTCTTGCAACAGTTTATCTTTCTCAAAGAACTTCATCACTACCTTTGTAACCATATTCCCTATTTTTGGCCAAGATTTCTTATTAAAGAAACAATTTAGCCCATCAAAACGAGGGCCTTATATGCATTTAGTTCAAAAACTGCCTTATGGATATCTTGCGTTATTACAGACCTATCTAATAACTCTTTTTTCCTTATTCTTCTTTTAGTTCCTTATAAAGGATTTAAGAATTGATTTGTTTAAATTGTTGGGAGCTTGCTTCCCTAACATGCCTTCAAAGAAATTAAAAAATTCTTGTTTCATCCCCTATTAAGTTAATAATGTAGAGTTGTCAGCATTGATATGTGAGCAAATCCTATTCTAATTACTCCTTACTAATATAAAATTACCAAAAAAATTTTGTTCCTTTCTCCTTCCTTCATTCATAGGGCTCTTAATCTCTATCTTAGTAGCGATCTATGGTAAGACACTGCCTTTCAATAGGCTTTAACTACTTTCTTCTCCTTTTCCTTCAACGTTTTATCCTCAGGATTTTAATATAGGAGTTGTTGGATCATAATCCATTTATACCATGATCTACTGCAACATCCCACTACCATAAGGTACATAACAAAACTTTCAGGAACATAACCTATGGTAATGGTATGTTAGAACAAAACAATTCCAACTTACACATGGCATCAACTAACATCATTTAAAAGTCAACAAATTTTGAAAACCATTCATTGCATTAATCCACAAAATTTACACTATTTCGTTTAGACAATTACTTACATAACCTCATACAGGTTCTAACAAAAACAACAAAAAACAAGACACAACACTCCTGGAGCCAGCTGATAGACTTCTGAGCCATAACAAAATCCAAAAGGGTCCTTTAGTCCTGTCTAAGAACTAGGTCTCCTGTCTCATACCTGGAAAATCACATTGCAATTTTTATGAGTTTTGCGAACTCAATGAGTGAACCATCATCGATGATTTCACCAGATCACATGCACATAATACATACTTTACAGACACTAATTCAGATCATAAACACATTCTAGATGTTCACACAACATGGGATATCATAAGATCACACAATTCACAATGCTAAGTATAGCAAAACAAATCACATCAATTTATCACTCATTCAGCTTTGCAATCATTCAACAAATTTCAGTCTTATAATGTTATATGCATGAGACTCAAATTCTTTCTTATTGTTGTGACTGAGTGCCTATCACATAC
>JAOQMS010000178.1:9740460-9750825 GCA_027563885.1 Erythroxylum longipes
GTTGTGTTATAAAATATCTAGAATAGTATTTTACTTTTCTTGTATATAAATATGTAAGGTTAGAATGTAGAGAACACGAAAAAAACTCTCAACTCCTGTACTCTCCCTCTGTAAAATATTTTATGTATTAATAAACACTTTCTCTTTTCTATACTACTTCTATATCGTTCAAAACTCTCCAAGACAAAAGTTCCAAACATCTTCTCTCCTGCTTCTTACGCCTGAAGGTAGGAAACGAAATCAGGCTGTGTTAGGTATTACTGAAGGAGTCACAGAAGAGTTACTTATAGCAATATAGGTTGGGGCTGAAACGCTCGATAAAAGCTTCGTGGTGTAACCCGGTAATATTTTGGTCAAAGCGAAGTCAGGTATGGAAACATGTTGGACCTTATTCTCTTATTGTTTTGACATGATATAGAAATAGTATAGGAAAATTATTTAACATGAACGCCGAAGCTTTTGGAGAATAATTAGTTCGTCTAGATTTATCTTCTGAAGAAAACATAGATATCTTGATAAACGAAATTTTGTCTCAATATCATGCTGAAATAGAAAATAATCAAGATAGGAATTATAGATGATCAGATTATAACCAATAATGTATTTTATGTTAAAACAGATACAGATTTTAGAATATATTAAAAATTCTAGACATGGCACAAAAACTGTAATAGATTTTCATTTTGAAAAACAATTAGGAAAATATATATTAAATTTAAAAGAAAATGCAAATTAAATTTAAAATAAAATGCAAATTACGAACCTCCTCCTCTGCAATGGTATCAGAGCCTTTGAGGATTCACTACGTCTCAGGTTCGAGTCCCCAAAAGAATTGGTTGGACACGCAGTGAGCGTGGTGAGTTTATAAGGATTTTGGACCGTTAACCTCAACTCGAGTTTTGGTTAGTACAATGGATTCTGTATCTTCTTCCGAAGTATAGTCGGTATATATATATATATATATATTGGGCCTTTTCCACCAGGTCAGATTACAACAAGGACAAGTATTATTTATGTATAAACTTTAAACTATTGATTATATATTTATCAATGCATCCTTCTTTAGAAAATCTTGTTGGGAAATTGGGTCATTTTAGTATAATTACAAAAAAAATTTCGTATTTAATTTTCCAAAAGCAAAGATCATTTGAAATTATATAAAATTATTAATACATAAATTATAATAAAACATGAATTATAATTCGTACCTTATTCAGATGCTTGATCATTTTCTTGTCATATTTTACAAATTGTTTCTAAAATCAACTCATCTCAACCACTGTAGCCATATAAGTGTCTAACATTTAACAGTATCTATAAAATAAGTTGATAGAACTCTTTAACTGTTATAGAGATGGTTAGGCAATGAGTGCTAGCTTTTTTAGAATTTAAGCTTATTTATAATAGATTTTGAACATTGTAGCAATTTAATTAAAATTAAATTCTAATTTCAATTAAATGTTAATTAGAAATACAAATAATTCTAATTAAATATCAGTTATGCCCAAATAAAATCAAATATCTTATATTTATCCTTATTTATTAAATATTTTATATTTAATCATAAAGTTTCTCAAATTTTACAATCAAGTCCAACTTGATTAAATATCTTTTCTCTCTTCAACTCGTTCTTTGTATGAGACCTATTTGGTTTTCAAATATGTTGGCAATAGATATAAATTATAACCCCAAATTTTATGTAGAATTAGATAAATTTAACTCCTTTAATTTATCTTTAATTCTCCAATTAAACAATTATATTCATAAATTAAGAATAGCGTCTAGCGACACATTATAATTATCTAAACATTTAGGAATGTTAAAGTAGTTTTGACTAACAACTCATGTCAACCACTGTAGCCATATAAGTATCTAAAATTTAACGGTATCTACAAAACAAGTTGAGAGAATTCTTCAATTGTTACTAAGAGGGTTAGGCAATGAGTGCTAGCTCTCTTAGAATTTAAGCTTATTTATAATAGAGTTTGAACATCATAGTAATTTAATTGAAATCAAATTCTAATTTCAATTAAATTTTAATTAGAAGTAAAAAATAATTCTAATTAAATATCAATTATGCCCAAATAAAATCAAATATCTTATATTGATCCTTATTTATTAAATATCTCATATTTAATCATAAAACTTTACAATCAAGTCCAATTTGATTTAATATTTTTTCTCTCTTCAACTCGTTCTTTGTGTGAGACCTATTAGGTTTTCAAATATGTTAGAAATAGATATAAATTATAACCCTAAATTTTATTTAGGATTGGATAAATTAAACTCCTTTAATTTATCTTTAATTCTCTAATTAAACAATTATATTCATAGATTAAGATTAGCGTCTAGCAACACATTATAACTATCCAACTATTTAGGATTGCTAAAGTAGTTTTGACTAACATTTTCGTACATAATTTTTTTATATAATTCAATCCTTTCATCATACAATGTTTCAATTAGACATAGAGCATAGAATTGATGTCTACTCTATTTTAAATCCAATCATGTTAGTTCTCTACCATTAGTAATTGATTCAATTAATAACATTTGTAAACTATTTTACAAAGTAACAATCCACCTTGGTCGACAATTTTCCAAATCAATATTAATCAAAAGCAATGAAATATTCTCCATAATTACTTTAAGATGATGAACCTTATATTGACCACTCAACTACCTCCATATAGTTTA
Organism: Erythroxylum longipes; assembly: GCA_027563885.1. Lineage (NCBI taxonomy): Eukaryota > Viridiplantae > Streptophyta > Magnoliopsida > Malpighiales > Erythroxylaceae > Erythroxylum > Erythroxylum longipes. The sequence goes on from JAOQMS010000178.1 coordinate 9,743,158, forward strand.
TGTTACATCTAATGACTACTAACTGAGTTATCCTTGACTGGAACAGATCATAACTAGTATCAAAACATAGTAATCTATATACAAGATAACTTTGGAGATCTCAAGTTAAATGATCACTTATACAATCATTACAATGAAAAATTTAATAGATATATAAGTAATGTTCTAAATAGATTCTCATATGAGGTTAATTCAGTGAACTTGTTTTCTAATTAGCATCCACATGTTTGTTTTAATATTATATACTTTAATCTACGAGATCAAATACTTCCTTCATAAGGAAAGACATAACACGCGTTAATTATTTTATATTATATTAATGTCCAGTCTCAATAGATCAATAATTAGGAACAATTTACGAATAATATATGAATGCAATATAAATCCCATAATTATGATATCATCATGATTTCATTTGCAATGTATATTTACCTAATGAACTTTATCATGTACATCTGAATATGTATAAAATAAAAAATACATTTAAATTATTTTGTCATCAACTATTTGACTATAGGACAAAAAGTAACAAATCTTAACCATAAAATTTTAATTACAAAATCTCTACTATAAATCATAAGGAAAATCACACACTATTTCCTTTTTTAAGACATTAAACTAGTATATCAAGACTTATGTTATTGGACCTTTTGTCTCTCCACTAAAAGATGACCATCATTAATTTATCTATAGAAACAATGATTAATGTATCATCGTATAAATGTTATTATAAGATTAGCTTTAAATTCATCACTTATAATATATGGAAGACATTATTGAAAAACTGAAAGTGTTAAATGTTCTACAAACTTTCCGTAAACTTTTGGGACACGAACAAAATAAAAACAAGCAAGAACAAAATAATAAGAACACCAAAAAAATTAGTAATGTAGTTCGGCACTCCTTGTCTATGTTTGCGGGGCCCTCACCCAGCTTAATCACTTTCACTGAAGTACAATAGATTTACCCAAGGCTTTACTGAGCTAAGACCACTCAACCCTTGACACTATCTCTCAACCTTACTTCCCGTGAAAGAATTTCACACCCAATAACACGATCGACTCATGTTAACCTCGTCAGAAGATTTTTTTATACCACTCTTAATCAAAGACAATTAATCAAATAATTAAGGAACAACTCAAGTAAATAAAATAACTAGAAACAAAACCGAAAACACATGAGACAAAAGAAAATAACAACTTTTTGAAAAGTTAAGCCCTACTGAAATAAATTTAAAGTTGTCACAACAACAATGGGCTGATTCATATAAACACCAACACGTAGCCACAACTACATCGATAACACATTCACCAACCAAAGTATACGCAGCCTATAAGGAAATCAATTAATAATCATTGAGCTAATAAAGAATGATGCAGCCAAGAAATCACACATATTGTCCAACTCTAACAACTCTAATTAAACCATATGGGACACTACACACACCATGTATATTTCACGCATAATCCCAGGAGAACAACTCTTGGACGTAAGAAGTTAATCCACGGTGTATATTCCACACAAAACATCTATAGTAACAATAATTCAAACATCCAAATTTCTCCCCCTTGGGACAAAAGATGCCAAAAAGCATGATAAATAATCACGCATATACCTTGAAATCTCCCTCTAAATGGAACAGTCACCATAACAATCTGATGTCTCCCCTTTGGGACAAAATAGTATCAAAATGCATAATCATAAGAATCAACAATAAGTGCATCAGAAGAATCATAAACATGTCAAGAAGACAAATTACCACCATTCAAAATATTGAGAGATATGCCTGAAAGAGAGAGAGATACCCGAGAAAGATACCCATACTGATGAGAGAGCTAAAGCGTCTTCAGTTGAGCCAAATAAAAGTCACAATGCTAACTACTAAAAAGATGAGATGGCAATGATAACATAAAAATTAAAGAAGAACTAAAGAAGACATTTTTTTAAAGTTTCGTTTTCCTTTTTTTAACCTTTTTTTAACAACAAAAAAAACTTCAAAAATGTAAAGAAGACTGCCCCTATGCCCCTCGAAGAAATTTAAAACTGGGCTTATTCCTCGTCACATTATCTCGGTCATCAATTGTCTGATTGATTTCTCCATCTGAAGTAGCTGACTTATCCTCAGTCTAAATAGTTGCCTAAAAAATAGTAACTAACTGTGAATATGAACAATTTCTTGTTTTTCCTTCACTACATCTTTGTATTTATCCTTGACCCTTTCTAACCCAAGTGAATTTTGGTACTGAAGGCTGATTCTAGATTTTATATTAGGGATATAGGGTCGTTCGATTTTGGCTTCTTTGAAACAACATTTGTAGTAACTTGTAGCATTTTGGCATTATATGCCCGATAACTCTGCAAAAATTACACGTAGGTATAAATCTTCGATTCTTTCTCGATGTTTCTTCTTCTCGTACAGATTTGAACTTATCATTTTTCTCCTCATTCACCTTAGAACACTCACCTTTGTAACCAATAACATGAAGATCCCCTTTAACCTCCAATTTTCATTAGCTTTTCTAGTTTTTCTATGCCTCCATTCAATATTCTCAATCCATTTTCGATACTTACCAATTTCATTCTAGCTTCACCAAGCTCATCTGACGTCAATGTCAATTTCTTTTTTAACTCTTGGATGGTATTTTTCATGGAGAGATTCTCTTCCTTCAATCTTTCATTCTTTCTACATATTTTTACCCATTTTTCGTACATTAATTCGTAAGCCTCATAAATGTCCTCCTTTTTATCACTTGAGCCACTTTCATCACTGCCATGGTCTGAAATCAAGCTTTGAGTTGAATCATTTGTGTTTTTTCCAAAATTTTCTGATTTTCTCACTTTTTCTTCTTCAGATACTTCCTTCTCGGTTATTGTTAAATAAGTAACTAAATTTTTTGCTATGTAAAGCAACTAACGCAGCATCATTAGTGATTTCTTCTTCACTACCATATTCACTCTCGGATTCATTCGTACTCCAAGTGCTAGTAAAAGATTTTCCTTTTCTCTTCTTTAAAGTATTAACACATTCGGCTTAAACATGCCCGAAACCTTGACACTCATGACATTTAATTCTCTTCACCTTTCTTTCACTTTTTAAAGTTTTAACCTGTAATGTCAATCCTTTGCTTCTTTCTTACTTACCCCCTAAAAGATTCATTTTGAAATTTGTAAAGATTCATTTCGAAATTTGTAAGAATTCCAATTACCTTCTTCAATGATAAATCATTAATGTCGTGGGCTTCCTCTATTGTTGCAATTTTCGGAACAAATCTTAGAGGCAGCGATCTCAGCGTCTTCTTGACAAGTTTCTGATCAGAATATTTTTTTTCGAGCTAATGCGCATGATTTGCTATATCTAGCAACCTTTTAGTGATGTTAGACGTGAGTTTTGAAGAACTGAAGATGGATGAAAATGAAACCATTGGGGATTTTCATGAAAGTCCCTAATGGTTTCATTTTTATCCATCTTCAGTTCTTCAAACCTCACGACTAACATCTGTAGTCTTGACGCTATCACAAATTTGGACCCTTCATGAATAGTCTGCAAAGTATCTCACGCTTCTTTGGCCGATTCATAGGCCGTTATTATTGATAAGCGTCCTTCATCAATAGCACTAAAAATTGCGTGCATTGCTTGTGAGTTTCTAAATACTCTCTCTTCTTTGACTGTTGTCCATTTAGATGGATCTTTTAGAATTGTCTCTCCTTTATCATCAATAATCATCGGATGCGTCCAGCCATGTAACACCGAGTTTCATGTTCTTATTCGTTGTGCCTGAATAAAGATCCTCATCCGTGATTTCCATATAGGATAATTGGATCCATCCAACAGTAGTGGTCTGGTGATCGATGCACCCTCTCTAGCAGCCATGTTCATGAAACTAGGAGTTGGTGCTAACAGGTTCTGAAATGGTGACCTGCTCTGATACCAATTGAAAAACTGAAAGTGTTAAATGTGCTGCAAACTTTTCGTAAACTTCTTTGGCACGAAAAAAATAAAAACAAGCAAGAACAAAATAATAAGAACACCAAAAATTTAGTAACGCAGTTTAGCACTCCTTGCTTATATCTGTGAGGCCTTCACTCAACTTAATCACTTTTACCGAAGTACAATAGATTTACCCAAGGCTTTACTGAGCCGACACCACTCAACTCTTGACACTATCTCTCAACCTTACTTCCCATGAAAGAATTTCACACCTAATTAACCTCATCAAAGAATTTTTCACCGATTTCCGTGAAAGAATTATGTTTGTTTTATTTATTTATTATTAACTCAAGAAATTTTTTGCGCAAGTCCGAACTGTCCATAATACCTTTAAACTATTACCATGCCTAAATTAATTATCACTCGTGTTTTGTGGACCTAAAGGGCAGCTTAATACTACTATCTAATATTTAATACTGTGCATACACAAGCGCGTATATGGATATTGAATTGGAAGATACGAAGAAGGTACATGGAAGCAGCCGATATTCATTATCATACTAAACCAGAAAATACAGTCCCTTCATTCCTGTTTATAGGTTCGGGAGAAAGCCAATCACGAAACAGGCAAAACAGCCAGAGAAATATGGACCATTGAAGGTGAGTGGATACAAACGATTGACTTTCCCGGAAAAAGAAAAAGGAAATTCATGTCTTTGATATTTCCAAGTGAAGGCATCAACGGGAGTCACACATTTCATATCCAGCCATAGAAGGTGGTAACATAGAGGGAATTTTTTTATACACCACAAAACATGAATGGAATGCATTTATTTGTCCAATGAGTTCTATGGATCTAACGCTCAATTCATTAAGTTGATTGTTTGGTTTAATCAGTTTGATGAAGTGAACAAGTTTGAAAAAGTTAAGGAGCATCTCGAGTCATCTTTATCTTAATATATAAAATATACATACCAAAGAGCAAAGCTAGCAGCCAAAGCATATCTTTTGGACCAAAAGAGGATACCAAAGTAATGCTATCAAGTCATTAGATCACACAGTATTTAATTGATCATAGATGATGCCGAATAATATAAAGAAAGGAGATATTTTTAATAGAGGGGTTTAGACGAATTGAGTCCATACTGGGGAATAGGAATCGGAATTGGAATTAGACCAACTTTCCTACCATTGTCTTTGTTTGTCACTGTCAACTTTTAAAATTGATGGACTTCGGGAAAGCTTGACCGATCCTACTATACAAAGAAGGTTTACTAAAATCAAATACATATAGACAGAGAAGCACTCGTTCTCTATGCTTAATTATGTGCTTGTTTATGATCAAAAAAACAAAGATATTAGGAATTAAATTCTTAACCATATCTGTTCGAGGATGATCTCATTTGGAGTTACTAAATTTAGTATTAACTGAATTTTGTGAAACCATCTGTGATGGCATTTGTTTTTGAAAACATTCATCCAAGCAATCCCTTAGAGCTATTGCAAGTTGTATATCTGTTTGAGGAGATAAGGAGAATAAAGCCTCATCTTGCAATTTTGTACGCAAGATTAATGGCATGACTTTTTTTGTCTTTCTACAAATTTCTCTTCATGATACTTTTGACTAGGTTGTTGGTATTTTGGTTGGAGTTCTTACAGAGTTTGTGGAGGTTTTGTTGAGGAAGACCTTTGTGAAGAATTTGACTTTTTGCATATTAGAATCATAATTTAGACAGGAAAAGATTCTCGAGTTAAGAAATTAGAAATAAAATTTGTTTCACCTTTAATAAATTTAATATCAAAATAAAAGTACTTAAAACGACTTGACTTGTGAAAATTTTTATTTGGATGTAATACTTTGAATATCCTTTTGTAAAAATTCTTTTGCATACTTGTGCTTAATATGAAGCAAAAATTTTGATTTAATAATTCACTTTGAGACTTGGTAATACATAATATAATAGGAAGAATTCTATTATTATTATCATTATTATTATTAGTCGCAAGTAAAAATTAGTAAATAAAAAAGAATAAGATTAAAGAAAAAATTAATAAAATGAGCTAGTTAATCATTATAGTCAAGATAGCCAACATTTTTTACCACTTCATCTACATATAAAAAATTATTATATAAATTATGTCCTATTATATAACAATTTTATTACATGAATGCATGATAATTAACAAGTAAATATAACTTCATAATTAGACATTTCTTAAAAAAGCTTTTGGTTAGATGAATGATATTTGTTGTATTCACATTCTGTAGACATACCAATGTATAAAAAGGAAAATATAAGAAGATATGATATGTGACTATTAAAATTATAAAATTAAAAGAACTAATATACATTATAAAGTATAGAGTTTACTCTGAACATTTTTAGTACTTGGCCAACTTCAAACACACATTAGGACTTCCACAGTTTTGAGATAAAGTCAAATATGATGAGAAGTCACTATTGACCACCGATACTGAAATTAGACTCCAAAGCAAATATAGATACTAAAATTGCTAATAGTTCTCGTGCAACTAGTTGTATAATCAAACATTGAGTTCCATTCGGCTTCTACCATAATAACTATGGTCGCAATATTTGCTTCAAAATATTTAGTTAACTCCATCATATTATAAGAAATCTTAACCATTTTTCTTTATGAATTCCTTAAAACAAAGACTCAAACGTCTAAATTTGCTTGATGATGATATATCAACAAAAGATAAAGCTAATGCTGAACTACTGCGATTTAGCCCTTTCTCTTTTTTTATTGATAGCATTAAGCAAATCATACCAAAAGTGTCTAATGATACCACTATATTCTTAAGTTAGATTTCCACATAACTAATAATAGAAAAATTAAGTTCTCTCCATCTTGTACCTTGGATCCAACATAGAAATAACTGCTACGATATTGCTATTCATATACCAATAAATGTCTAATTTCTTCATCATATGTTCTACCTTTGTTCAAATTACCTGATTTGAATGAAAAATCCATTAAGATAATGCTAGCTTAATCTCTCATATCTTAGCAAAATAATGTGTAAATTTGGTAGTATAAAATAACACCAACATCTCACAAATTGCTTTTGTCAACTCTTATTGTTCATTTGTCAATAAACAAATATACTGAGAATCTCATTGTCTCAACCTAGTAAACAACTTAATATACTTAATTATTAGCTCTAGCATATTGAATTTAGAATTTTATTTTATTGGACAATTCGAAACATTTTTCTTAATATATGGAATACATAGTTGTCTTGCAGTGTCTTCAAACGTTTCAACCATAGCCTCTACCTTTTTTTTTATTATCCCTAAGCCATCCTTACTATAACAGTCATTATATTCGCAAAATAACGCTTATGAAAGAAATTACCATCCATCAACAAGCTTTAAAACTCATGCATTATATGATATGCTCATACTTTTGAATATTGAATTTTTGCACATGAAAATAATTGTACATACATTCATAGACATTCCAGGTATAATTGATCTATAATTGAATTGTGAATGTGATTTTGTTAAGAATTATGACTTTTATATGTTGAAAATTGAGTTGGAGAGTGTATTTAGTAATTTAGAATTTTTGGAGAATTTTAGAAATTTTTTTGAAAATTTGGGTAATTTTGGACTAGGAAAAATGCCAAGTGACAAGACAATTGATAAATAGCAGTAGAATTAAGAGTCAAATGGCAGTGAAAATTTTTATTAATGACTTTGGGATTTAATGAC
>JAOQMS010000178.1:9755756-9766802 GCA_027563885.1 Erythroxylum longipes
ATTTTCCAGCTTACCACTTCCAACATTTCACATATAATAGTTCTAACTTCCAAGAAAAGTTTTGGGGTCCAACATTACATCACTCATTACGATATCAATATTGACATAAGAAAAAAAAACTTTGTATATTATATATAACTAAAGGAGTGAAGTACATTAACATCTAATATTAGCATTCTTAGTTAAGTTTTAGGATGCACAAGCACTATAAAAAGGAGAAAGAACTCATTGTCTTTTATCAAAAGTCTAGTAAAACTAGGCACTAATGGAGTATTTGAGGTTTAGTTTAAATGAAGAACTCATTGTCTCTTATCAAAAGTCTAGTAAAACTAGGCACTAATGGAGTATTTGAGGTTTAGTTTAACTACTCATTTAATTATACCTATTCAACTCCTATCTAAACCGCCTTTATCTTCACTACCTAAAAATAACAAGAGTGGCACGTTTATAATGTACAAGAGGGTGCTAGACTTCATTTTATGGAACCTTGATGATAAATTTAGGCCAAACTGTACCCCAAGCACCTTGTAAGGGAAGATTTGTTATACATTTATAAACTATTTTAACATTCTTTACTTGTTCAATGTGAAATCCTTCACACACCCCCTCAGCCTAAACCAAGATTGGACATCTGATGGGCATATTAGGTAAAAGGCTACAACAAGTCAGGCACTGCCTCAAACTATTGAGATAAGTTTAGACTCTAATACTATGATAAATTTGGGCCTAACTCCACCTCAAAGGCACCTTATAAAGAGAGGTTTGTTATGCATTTGTAAACTATTTTAACATTCTTTACTTGCTCAATGTGAGCTTCTTGACACTTGAACTATTAAGGAATCTCCTCCACCATTTTGATGTACTAAAATTACACTAATTCAATTAAAATAGCCTCTAACACTTAATCTTGCAACATTATATGGTAATTTGATATTGTCCTAATTAATAAAATAACTTCAAGATGAACTTAAAATACAAAAACTAAAAGACAAAAGATATGAACTAGGCCACAAAAATATGCTTCCTTTAACCCTTCCTTTCATATTCATGACATTACTTTATTGGGTTATGGAAGATAAATCTTTACTAACTTTATAAAATGGAGAAAGTATTCTTAAAGATCAAGATAAAGAGTGTGAAGAAAAAAACAAACTTGAGAAGATTAAGTTAGTGTGTATATAGGGAAGCCAAGTTTTTAAGTATTTTACATTTGAATTAGATTGTGGGAAGCAACGTAGATGCACCCAAGTTTTCAAGTATGATATAGAGACATGACATGAATAATCAAAATATCTTTTTTTAAAAAGTAAATTGAATATACTGAATAAGAATTTAAGAATGTTACAAGTAAAAAACAAGACTTAACCAACCACTCATCAACCCAATGGAAGTTCCATTTGTTGAGCAATTTTAAGAAAGCAACATTACATTCAGGTAAGAGCACTCTAGCAGAAGATGATCATGAAAGGGCTCCAGATTTTGGAGACTATTGGTAACCATTAAATCAATAATCATCATAAGTGGCTTCTTCATCCATACACATCATTCTTACCAGTAAGGTCGCACTTGGAGGGATCAAATATTCTATGCCCATAACTCTATACTACCTTTGTTTCAGAAGATAGATGATGGGATCTAGAAAAACAGGATTGACACAGGATTATGGCACAGATGATATCATTCCCGCCTGGAGAGTTTCGTTATCTACACCTAAACATCCATTCAAGAGATAATATCTGTCCGTCATTCTCTTGTAATATTTATGAATATCACGCTTATAAAGAGAGTAATAGTTTTATTAAGAAATATTCTTGTTGGATCTACTTGTCAATCAGTTGAAAGTCATGAATGAAATGATATTGCATAAACAAAAACAACATTATTTCGTATATTAAATGAATTCAGGCTTTGTTTCAACTAAATTGAACCGTAAAGTATAAGTTTGAATTCAATATGAATCCTAAGCAAGTTAAACTAATAATGTTGAATTGAGCTCAAAGTCTTTAGTCGTTCCTAATAAGTACCACTGAAAAGAATTCATATCGATTTAAACTACAATCTTTGTCAAATTTATAACAAAACCTTAATGGAGAATCCTAGACAAAGATCGAATAAAGTTTATACGTGCATTGACCAAGGAAGAAAATTGAGGGGTCCAAAACAAACGAGTTTCCTCGTGGTTTGGACAAGTCTAGTTTTCCAATTCATCCGCGATTAATACTTAACACGCCCAGCAATGCAAAGTGCAAACATGATTTTAGTTTTTTTCTGAAAAATAAAAAGCGAAACCCTTTTTGGCTTCTCGTTTTACGAATTGCTTCGTCCTCCCCTGGACCACCGTCGCCACCACGCTCATCCTCATTCTCTATAAATTAATTCCTCAAGCCCTATGAATTCTCTCATCCCCCCACCACCGAAACAACTCTCTCTCTCTCTCTCTCTCTCTCTCTGTGTCGCCTTCCCTTGTATTTGATATGATCTAGTCATTAATCCCTTCTCTCTGTTCTTTTTTTCTGGTTTTTTTGTACCAATATGGCCATTCCATGCCCTCCTTTTATTGGATCAGATGCCCTCTCTAAAGATGCTCCTTCTCTATTATCCCCTGTTATTCTAACCCAAGATGACCTAAAAAAAATCGCCGCTTACAAGGCCGTTGAGTTCGTAGAGTCCGGCATGGTTGTCGGTCTAGGCACCGGCTCCACCGCCAAGCACGCAGTCGACCGTATTGCCGATCTTCTCCATCAGGGCAAGTTGAAGAACATTGTCGGCATACCAACCTCCAAAAAGACCCACCAACAAGCTCTGTCTCTCGGTATACCTTTGTCCGACCTTAATGCCCACCCAACCATCGACATCTCCATTGACGGCGCCGACGAGGTTGACCCGGGTCTTAATCTTGTGAAAGGCCGAGGGGGGTCGCTGCTCCGGGAGAAGATGATTGAGAGCGCGAGTAAGAAGTTCATTGTTATTGTTGATGAGACCAAATTAGTTAAACATGTTGGCGCGAATGGTGCGATGCCTGTGGAGGTTGTGCCCTTTTGTTGGAAATTCACGCAAGAGAGGTTGCAGAAGCTGTTTGAATACGCAGGCTGCGTGGCGAAGTTGAGGACTAGTGGTGGTGAGAACAATGAAGCCTTTGTTACTGATAATGGAAACTATATTGTGGACTTATTTTTTGAGAGAGATATAGGGGATTTGAAAGCCGCCGGCGATGCGATTTTGAGGCTCGCTGGGGTCGTTGAGCATGGCATGTTTATTGACATGGCGACCACTGTTATTGTCGCCGGTGAGCTTGGGGTTAGATTGATACCAGATGAGAAGTAGTAGAAGTATATTGAGGGGGGTCTTCAACAATTTTGGAGAACTTTGATTTGATGGGCTGGTGATTAAATTGAGAATTACTGGCTTGTTGGGAATTTATTGCAATATACTAATTATTGTTGGGGAGATCAGATGAGAGTCTAGCTATGTAGGAGCTGAAAATCTATCCTTTCTTTTCTTTTTTCTTGTAATCTAACTCAGCTGTTATCCCCTGTTACTTTCAATATAAGCTTCTTCTTTAATTGTGTATTTTTTTCAGTTAATTATCTTTTGATATAACATGCTTGATTTGTCTCTTGTATGGCTAAATCATGTGTTCTGTGGGCGAGGTGTGTTACTGTTGCATATTATAGAACTGTGCCTATAACGTGGTCCAAAATTGTCCACTTAATGTTTGCTCGGAGACACTCTCCTGTTAAACTTGTTGAAATTGGTGGAACTTCTTTGGATATTCTTGTTCACTCATTCCGCAAGAATTTATTAGACAATATATTCTTGTCGGGTCCCCAAATTGGATTGGATGGTGGCGACTGTGTTTCCCTCTATCGTTTTAGAGCAGAAGTGGGGACATTTCTCCTGTCATTTGATGAATGCATCCAAGTCCGTCAGGTTCTATAAAAATTGTAGCAGCAACTGCGTCAAATGGGTTTAATGAGAGAGATAGGATTGGATGAATGAAAGAAGGCATCTTATGGAATTGAGTATCAACCAGGCAGTATATGAAAGCACCAATGGGAATTGAGTGGGTAAATAATGATACGCTTTCTACCAGGAAATGACCCAGATCATGAACCCTGTTATTGGAGACCTCAGTCATACTTACTGAAAAAGCTTTTCCAAATTGCAGAAGATCTCTAATGGATATAAATATTAAAATTGTAGAAGATCTCTACTGGATATAACTAAGTAGTTGCAACATTCTGATCTAGTTTGCTAAGTATAGTCTCTTCTGGAATGAAAATTGGTTGCTTCTATCTTGAGCACAAGTGCGTCTTTGGTTGAACACAATCAAGTGCGATTCCATTTAAAGTTTTCAATTAGGTTGTTAAGGATCATTCTATAGCCAACAGGGCATCAAAATAGTTTCCATTAAGCAAGAAGATGTTCCAAATTTCCTGGAGACGTCAGAGGAGGAAGAATGCTTAGCTTAATATAAGTGGAAGTGCATTCTGTTACAAATGAGAACTTGATGCCCATTGCCAGATCGCCTTTAGCTCTTCAAGGGTAGGATACCAGAACTCCTGAAGCTGTTATATTTCTTTGATTTGCTAAATTGACAAACATATTGATATGTGTGCAAAGATTCTAATGTCTGTTAATGAAATTGTCCGTTTCCGGGTTATCTTTGCGAGTGTCGATGTTGACATTGCCTATTTTTTTTTTGTACCTATTAGTTTCCACGGTCTGGCTTTTTCTTCCTCTGAGGTATGACATGATTGTTGGTCTTCAATCTTATCATCTGTTAGTTGGGTCACCGATTCTGGCCTTTTCTTCCCCTATTTTGTTCTGCGTTAACCACAGTTTGTGTGTTCTTGCATAGAGGTGGCAACGGCTAGGACCATCCGTGCTCTTAATTTACTCCTTAAATTGAGACTTTAAGGAGGGGTCGAGATCGTTAGAATGACGAGTTTGTCATTTTCTTTTAGTCTGAAGGATCTGCTGCAGACGAATATTATATGTTGCAGCTTTCAGTACTTTCAAACCTGTACAGTAAAGAGCATGTTCACTTCAAACAAGGTGGATTCACGTTTAGGGCATAGTTAAAGCCTGGCTTTTGTTCATAGGAGTAATCTATTAATTTTACTAAATGGTGGTTTTCTTAAAAGATTATCTAATACCAGACATGACTTGAGTTTAGGAACTTGACCAGTTGGCTCATCGTAGATTTGTTATATTGTCGTCATAAGTGAATTTATGTATGTGTCTGGACCCTAGTGATTCTAAACTATGAACTAAACTCTCTTGTGGACAAACAAATTGAAGGTTATAAGCTTCTAATTTGATTTAATGGGGTAACTTGAATTTAAGGTTATAGGCTCATTTGATCAAGTGGAACCTCATGTAATGTACTGACTCAAAAGTTCAGTGGGCTGGTTGGATACCCATGAAACTGATGGCAATCAAGCAATTGGCCCATAGACAATGATCCTGCAAAGGTCTATAAATTGTTTCAACTTTCGATGTATATCCTCTTTCCGACTTTCGCAGGTTGTCAGGTTAGGCTTATCATTTCCATGCAGGAGAAAGCTCCGTATACATTAGAATTAAGGTTATAAAGACACGGGATTGAAAATGTTTAGAACTGTTTCAGATCCCAGGAATTTTAAGAATTAAATCTCCACAATTATATTTAAAATAAAATTTTATATTTCGTATTTATTATATTGAAAATTTGATAAAAATTGTTATAGAAATTGAAATTTCAATTCAATAAATAATATGCATTGTATAATTTAATTAAAATTTTATTTATTTGTTAATATATGTTTTTAATTATTAACACTAATTTATTAAATTTAATTATATTTAATAAGTAATTATTAAATTAAAATTTTAATATCAATGTTTAAATTAAATTAAATTATTCGTTTCTTATTAATAATTAAATTAATAATATTTAATTAAAATTTTATAAATTATTAATAATTAATCTTAAATAATACACATTTAAATAGATAGTAAATTAGATTATGAAAAAATAGACACAAGAAAGAAAAACTACTTTCTACATTTTTGACAAATTATAAAAATTGGAAGAAATCAAAATAAACAACAAAATTTAAATAAACAAATTTTTACTGAATTTAAAAATAAAAAGAAAAAAGCAAAAAGAAAACAATTTGCTTTCAAATAAAAATTTGCCTAAGAACCGATTTGTAAGTTTCTTTATGTTTGATATATATATATATATATATGCACAAATTAAGCATAGACAAACTATATTTATAGCTACAAGTTTTTTTCCCTTGTTATTTATATCTTTTACTTTAATATGTTCCTTTTTCCAATGAGTATTATGATATATAGCCGTTTAATTAATATGTATAACTTTTGATTACCATAGTTTTTTCATCTTTAAGTTTGGAAGTATGCAATTGCAACATGCAGCGCATTATAAGAAATAAAAACTATGATTGAGAAGGACAATATTGAAATGCTAGTTAACTGAGTTGTAATTTCTTTAGGAAAGTAATGATACTTTGTCTCTTCATTTTTACAATCTTTTGAATATTTAAAGCTAGATTTTCAAATTGTATTGAATATTTATAATCTTTTGATTGAGTATTGTTTCCATTTTTTTTGTTTTAACTGCAACAACTTTACGAAAATATAAAAATCATGTTTTCGTGTGTTCTTAAATCACATTTTTTGTTCAGAAACATAAAATCATATTTGGTTTTTGCGATGTTTTCAGCGCTTTCAGCTTGTCCTACGTCTTCAATGTTTTCATCATCTTCTGTGCTCTGATTTTCATATTTGAGGTCTACTATTTTCCTGTTTCAGATTCTTCTCTGTTTGTTCATATATTTGTTGCTTCATTTGCTCTATGGCTTTTGGATTCTTCCTGTTCTCTGCCTTCAAAGATTTCTCTGCAACTAGAATTTAACTAAAAAACCTACCACCTTGACTGCCTTCTCTTCTAATACTTGATCATCTCCATCTCCTAAAACAACCATTTCGTCGAAACCTTCAAAGAATCTCACAGTTACTGTAACATAATTGAAAATAAATATATTGTTACTGTAGCATAATTGAAAATAAATTGGCAATCCCTTTAGCTGTGCATTACTGTTTTCTTTCACTTCTTACTTGGATTAGTTTTATGTTTCGTTCGTGACCCTCCAGCCATTAAACATCTGAGCTTTGGTCCATCAAAGATAAGCTTGTTGAACATCACATTGGTTTGAAGATTAGTTTTCTCAGAGGAGCAATCCCACAAATTCCATTATCCATATTGAACTCTTTGATCGTAGTATGTAGACTGTCCATTGATTATTACCAGAGAGGGAATTACCAGCAACAAAAGTATCTGCTAGTGTTGGTGTCATGACCTTGGTGGGTTTCTGGTTTGGAGCTATGTTTATGTGCCATGGTGCAGGTGGGCTTGCGGAGCAATACAAGTTTAATGCAAGGAGTGGTGCGTGGGTGGTATTTTTGGGGATAGGGAAGTTAGTGAATTGGTTGGTGTTTGGGAACTCATTTGTGAGGATACTAAATCAATTCCCAATTGGGATTCTTGGGGTAATTTTGTTGTTTGCTAGGATTGAACTAGCTATGGCCTCCAAAGCCATGAACACAAAAGAGGATTCTTTTGTTATGTTGGTGTATTTTGCTGTTTCGTTGACAAGGTCTAATGCTACTTTGGGATTTAGTTGTGGGAATCTGTTCTATCTTCTCCTGAAATTCAGGAGCATGGAGTGTTCATGTTTTCGACTGTCCAACGTTGAACTTAAGTCACCAACCTAGTATTGTTCCTTAGCATTCCAATGTAGTTAGTCTACAACACCAATTGATAGTTTTGTTTACGGCCACATCACCCTTGAGGTTTAGAAATTTGTCATATATACTCCCTTGTTTTGTATATCTCTCTAGGTGGTTTAGAAATTCAATTAAGTAGGTTTTTGTTTCTAGTTTTTATATTAGAAATTTCAATCAAATAAATTTTTTAATTAAAACACATAAACTAAAATTAAAGAACAAAAGTTAAAAACTAAAAATCATAATAGAAAATAGAAATAGAACCAATTGCCCCTAAGATTTCGTTAGGCTAAATCATAGTTATTTTGATTTTTTGGTTCTAACTTTTATTTGAAAATATCTTTTGTCCTCTAGTTATTGAATGTAATTTAACTTAAACCTGTTTGTTTTAATTTTTAAAGCTTTAATGTTATTAGCGACTTCAAGTTTGTTGAATAAAAAAGTTATGGTTTTACAACTTTTATTGCTATTTTGTATATATTCTAGCCTTATAGGTTTTTGGTCTCTTATTAATACATTTTTATATAGGCATATATCATTCTAATATTGAACGAATCATATACTGATTCAGTTTATTACTTCTATTAGATTTAATTTCTTAATGAATATGCATGAAGTAATACTTATAATTATTGTATTGTTTGTCAGATAATCAAGAACATGAATGAATATAAATACTTTTAACAATAAAAACTAAATTATTTATTTTAAAAAATAATATTAATAAATATTATATAAGAGCTTTAAAAAAAAATTTAAAATTTATTTATAAAAAATTAATTCATATTTAAATTTATTTAATATGTAATTATTATGGGTGTTAAAAAGTGATTACCTTTTCTCTCTCGCCTAAAGCCATCGTCGATTTCTTTCTTCTCCACATCTAAGAGTGGTGATATCGCCACTAAGCTTGTAGCCATCCATCAACAAAGTCTTCACCAGCGGCAATTCTTACCTTTGGTGGAATTTCCATCAATGACACTGGGCGCTGTTGAATGTTGCGCAAATCTCTCTCTCACCATTGACAGTCTACCTCCTCCATCGTTACCCATTCATGCCTGTGTTTATCCCCTCACCTTGATTCTCCAACTATAGCTCTTCTCGTTTTTATTGTAGCTTGTTCTCTTGAACCCTTTTACAAGTGTTAGAAGTTTGCAAGGAGAGATTTAAAGGATAAGCTCTAACTTAGGAGACCAATCTTCAGAGTTCCACTATTTCCAGCATTTTTTGTTGTTTTTTAGAAGCTAACTATTTAAAAAAGGGAAAGGGTCCCTCCCTTCCATCATCATTTCTCTACGTTTCAAAAATATTTCTATTAGATTTTGAATCTTATTACACGCATTACATTTACTGACTTATAATATTGTAAGATTTGAAGTATTTCCTATTTGCATAGGACGTAAAAAGAGGAGATTTTGATCTTACATTTCAAACGGATGATTTAGAGTGAGTTCCACAACAGAGAAATATATGGCGAACGGTGCTAAATACGACAAAAATATACAGAGTTGGTGTATGACATCTTAAACAGATCGGATCAATTTGTTTATTTCCCTTCTCTGATTAATTAATGTCTCATAATCTTTTCTTCTTTATTAGATGTACTTGTGATTGGTTTCAAATTATGTTTATTCATGGCTGACTTGTTGCTTTTTGGGTCGAAGAAGAGGAGATACTTCTCCAAAAGATTTAGACTACAGAGAATCCTGCAGATATGCTATCTAAGGTGATTAAAAGAGCCAAGTTTAAACATTGTTTAGACTTGATAAATATCCTGCATATTTGAGTTATTTCACAGGCTGTTAGTCTTGTAAGCAGGTATATGCATAATCCGGGCAAGGTTCATTGGCAAGCTGTAAAATAGATTCTACGGTATATCCAAGATACCTTAGATGTTAGTTTATCATTTGAGTGGGATGAATTACTTGGTCAACGCGTAGTTGGATATTACGATTCTAACTATGCAGGTGACTTAGATAAGCGACGGTTTACAACTGGCTATTTTTTCACTTTAACAAAGGCGTCAGTTAGTTGAAAGTCTACTTTGTAGTCAACGGTGACATTGTCTATGATAGAGGCAGAGTATATGGCTATTGCAGAAGCTGTGAAAGAGACAGTTTGGCTTTATGGGTTGCTTAAAGACTTGGGAGTTGGTCAGAAACAACTTGAGGTATATTCTAACAACCAGAGTGCTATTCATTTAGCAAATAATCAAGTCTTTCATACACAGACAAAGCACATTGACATTCGCTATCATTTTGTGGGGGAAATTCTCGAAGAAGAGGAGATACTTCTCCAAAAGATTCAGACTATAGAATCCAGCAGATATGCTGACCAAGGTGGTTACAAGAGTCAAGTTTGAACATTGTTTAGACTTAGTAAATATCTTGCACATTTGAGTTTTTTTAAAATTATTTGATTGAGAAGATTTATATTTAGTGGGATAAGAAATTGTGCTAAGGTGGAGATTTGTTACTATTTGACACCTTTTCATCTATCCTACACCGTGAGTTTATGTGTTTAGGGGGGAGGTTGGTAGTTATAAAAGAAACTCCCCCCAATTGTGTATCAATCCCAAAAATTTGATCTTCTCTCACATAAGTAAAACGGGCTGCTTAAGTGATGGTCTGGAGACGTAGGCACATTTGGCCAAACTCTGTTATCAAATTTTCGGGTGTATTCTTTCCTTATCGCTTTTATTATCCCGCATTTATTGTCTTATTTCTTTTCAAGTTGTAATATAGTATTCAATATTATTTGTCAGGTATACTTGTAGTGTTATGTTCAATTTATTTAGGTGTATTTACTATTTGTGTGTGTACACAGGTTAGGTTGTGATAAATACACCGTGCATGTAATTTATGTCTAGAAGGCCGGGTTTTAAGTAGGACTGTTTGTGATCTTTCCTTCTTTTCCCAGGACTTTACGTGGAATGGTAATACTGTCTAAGAGGTTATTGTGATCTTTTTTAGGTATTATCGAATCAGTTCACTTCACTAGTCATTCATAACAAGTTCCGATGCCTTTTGTTAAAGCATACACATAAAATATGAACCTTTTTTTGTTTGCCCGTGTAAGAATATGAAGCAAGCAAGCAATCAAAACAGTGAATTACACATTTCATCATTGGCTCTAGAAGGAAAGCAACCATCTTGATATGTTGTACGGGTAAATTACACATAAAGTCACAAACTTTGAGCAATTTCCAAAGAAGAAGATTACCCGTTCGAGGTTAGAAGGGAGAAA
>JAOQMS010000178.1:9766902-9810100 GCA_027563885.1 Erythroxylum longipes
ATTCACAATTATCACCTTTTGTACAAACGTACCAAAAATATCAAAGTATAGAAAGTATGCACGATGCATGTTCAATGACAATTCCAGGGTTTCTTCATAACTTCTCTCTCTCTCTTATCAAAACTTATTGAAAACCATTAACATCACGATTCAAGTCTCACGTAAACTTAGGAAGATGCAGTGGATATAAATTTATTTACAGAAGATGTATCTTTACGGATGATGCATCCTTACAGAAGAAGATGAGTTACAGAAGAAGATGATGTACAGAAGAAGATGAGTAACAGAAGAAGATGACGTCACCCAGAGGAAGCTGACATCATCACAGAAGAAGTTTTCCTATTAGCAGAACTTTTCCTACAGATATTGGATTTGATTGTTCTTTATATGATTCGAAGGAGGATATCAAGATATACAAATTCCATGAAGACATCAAAGACCAATTTTATCTTCTGAAGGGTCAAAAATAGAGCAGAAGATATACAATGAACAGTAACATAGAGGAAGTTCGTGAACAGTAACACAGAGGAAGTTTCGGTCACTTAAGTAGAAAGTAGACGAATGCAAGAAGCAAAAGAAGTAATACACAGATGAAGCAATATAGAAGAAGATGACGTCATCCAGAGGAAGTTGACATCATCACAGAAGAAGCAATACATAAGAAGTTTGTTCACAGAGGAATTAAAACACAGACGAAGCTGGTTCATAGAGGACAGCATCTTGACAAACGATGCATCCTCAAAGAAGAAGATAATTTACAGAAGAAGATAGCTTACCAAAGAAAATGACTTATAGAGGTTGCATCTTTACAGACGAGGCATCCTTACAGAGAAAGATGATGTCACTTAGAGAAAGATGACGTCATCACAGAAGATACGTCTTTACAGATTCAAAAAACAGAAGAAGCAGAGCATATCATCTTTCATGCCTATACGAAATCTATACATCATTTTCATTGCTATTATACCTCCAAGCATGAAAACATCATCTATACTACTCCCTTGTTAGCTCCAGAACACCAAACAACTCAAAAAGCCAAAACTCACATAAATACCAAAATCGCAGACTGCTATACATGTTATTTCTGCATTTTTTTTCCTTCTGCATTTGCTTTTCAATTTACCTAACATCCAGAAGCCTCATATCTATTCTCTACTCTGTGAACCTTCTCATGCATATATATATCCAACATGAACATACTCATTTATACAGTGGAAATAACATTACAATCACTTACTTGCTTAACAAGTACTCGAACACTGAAAATGGAAGTTAACACCACAAAAAGCTGCTAAATCGCTATTCGGTGATGAAGATCAGGGAAGATAATGACAATGTGGAGTGTTTCAGTGAAGAATGGAAACTATGGTAGATTCTTCCTAACTTAAACAATATAATATGTGGGTCCATTCCATGTCCCTCACGTGTGCTATTTATCTCCACTGACTTACCATTTGTCATAATTACAAACTGAAGTGGATTCTTCCTAACTTAAACAATATAATACATGGGTCAATTGCTTGTCCCTCACATATGCTATTTATCTCCACTAATTCACTATTTGTTATAATCACAATTAGCCATATGTAATTTCATTAACCCGGAAATACCAATGAAAACATGTACAATCGTATGAATGTGTCAAAACAATATGTAAGTCACAAATAATTTATGTCTAACGTGCATTTATCTTAAGTCATATAAATGTCTCATAAATAACTGTTCTAGCCGTATAGGTAACAGGATGTTACATACTACAATCCTAATAAGAGCCTCTTTTTTAATTTATTTGAAGGTCTTATTTTTTGTTATTTAACTCAAAGCAACTTTAAATTAGATTAAAAGCAATTTAGGTAGTGAAATATCAAGGGGACCTTATTTATTTTTGGTAATTAAGGAAGTTTATTAATAGTAAATATGAGAGGAAGTACAAGAAACGCACAACTATTTTTTATGAGAATATGAGAGCCACAAAAGGGAACAACAACACTATACAACCTATAGGAACTACTAATGAAAATTTAAACTTAAGATGAGAAAGATGTCTTGAGAGTTATTTATCCTAAGAAGTTTTAAGGGTGAAACTGAGTTTAAAACTTGAATTCTTTGCCAATCAAACTTTCTAATAATCTACTGCTGAAGATTCGAGGTGATAATGGATTGTTCTTTGAACAATATATCTATTGTTCTTCTCAGTTCAGATTGAATATATAGAGTAGCGAATGGTTTGTTCTTTGAACCTAAGTCACCAACCTAGTATTGTTCCTTAGCATTCCAACGCAATTAATCTACAACACCAATTGATAGTTTTGTTTCTTGTGGTTTAGAAATTTCTCATATACACTCTCGTGTTTTGTATATCTCTCTTAGGTGGTTTAGAAATTCAATTAAGTAGGAATTTGTTTCTAGTTTTTATATTAGAAATCTCAACCAAACAATTTTTTTAATTAAAAAACATAAACCAAAATCAAAGAACAAAAACTAAAAACTAAAATCCATAACAGAAAACAGAAATAAAACCAAATGCCCCTAAGATTTCATTAGGCTAAATCATAGTTGTTTTGATTTTTTGGTTCAACTTTTATTTGAAAATATCTTTTATCCTCTGATTATTGCATTTAATTTAATGTAAACCTATTTATTTTAGTTTTTAAAGCTTTAATGTTATTAGTGACTTCAAGTTTGTTGAGTAAAAAAGTTATGGTTTTACAACTTTTTTTACTATTTTGTGTATATTCTAGCCTTATAGGTTTTTGGTCTCTTATTGATACATTTTTATATAGGCATATATAATTCTAATATTGAGGGAATCATATACTGATTCAGTTTATTACTTCTATTATTTTTAATTTCTTAATGAATATGCATGAAGTAATACTTATAGTTCTTGTATTGTTTATCAGATAATTAAGAACACGAATGAATATAAATATTTTTAACAATACAAACTAAAATATTTATTTTAATAAATATTAAATATTATAAGATATTAAAGTAAAAATTTTAAAACTTATTTATAAAAATTAATTCATATTTAAATTTATTTAATATGTAATTATTATCGGTGTTAAAAAGTAGTCACCTTTTCTCCCTTGCCTAAAGCCATCTTCGATTTCTTTCTTCTCCACATCTAACAATGGTAATATCGCCACTAAGCTTCTAGCCATCCGTCAACAAAGTCTTCACCAGTGGCAATTCTTACTGTTGGTGGAAGTTCCATCAATGACATTGGGCGCTATTGAATGTTGCGCAAATCTCTCTCTCACCGTTGTCAGTCTATCTCCTCCATCATTACCCATTCATGCCGACATCTATCCCTTCACCTTGATTCTCCAACTACAGTTCTTCTCGCCTTTATTCTTCTCGTTTTTATTGTAGCTTGTTCTCGTGAACCTTTTTACAAGTGTTAGAAGTTTGCATGGAGAGATTTGAAGGATAAGCTCTAATCTAGAAGACCAATCTTTAGAGTTACACTATTTCTAGCATTTTTCGTTGTTTTTTAGAAACTAGCTATTTAAGAAAAGGAAAGGGTCCCTCCCTTCCATCGTCATTTCTCTAGGTTTCAAAAATATTTCCGTTGGATTTTGCACGCATTACATTTACTGACTTCTAATATTGTAAGATCTGAAGTATTTCCTATTTGCACAGGAAGTAAAAAGAGGAGCTTTTTGATCTTACATTTCAAATTACTGATTTCGAGTGAGTCCCACAATAGAGAAAGTTATGGCGAATGGTGCTAAATATGACAAAAATGTGCAGAGTTGGTGTATGACATCTTAAACAGATCGGATCAATTTGGTTATTCCCTTCTCTAATTAATTAATATCTCATAATTTTTTTCTTCTTTATTAGATGTACTTGTGATTGGTTTCAAATTATGTTTTTTTTAGAAGAAGGATGAGATATATTAACAATCCAAGTACAATAGAGGTAGTACAAAAGGAGGAAAATTAATAAATCACTCTCCTACGTTTGCCATTGTTCGGAAAGCTTGGGCTAAGTCATGAGCAACCTCATTAGCAGAACGTCTGACATGTTGAAAGATAACTTCACAATCAAGTTGAGATCTAAGTAAACGAGAATTAGAAATTAAATCGTCGAAATCAGTCGCATCTACATAGTGACGATTCGTGAGTGCGTGAATAACAAGTAGGCAATCACTCTCAACAACGAACCTTTGCCAATTCTTACGCTCAATCTAACTAAGGGCCTCCTTGATGGCCAAAGCTTCAGCAATCTTTGGGCTAAAAACTCCGTCAAGTCTACCAACCCGAACCCCCAAAACTGAACCCGAAGAATCTCTAGCAATGAAACTATACCTAGTGTAGGAACCATCCATAGTTGTTGCAGCATCAAGTTTGAGTTTCACCCACCCAAGGTTTGGTGTCCGCCATGTAGTGACATCATCTGCAGTTCTGGCAGTCTCAACCACCACCTACGCCTTCAATCAATCATGGTGACGTCGCAATGTTATAAAGGAGTAGCAACTTTGTGGTTCCAAATATGGTCATTACGCACATTCCATACCTGCCAGCATAAACTCAAAGCTAAAGCCAAATCACTATCATTAAACAAACGAAAAAACCTCCACAACCAATCTTGAAAGCTTGTCACCGTTGGCGAAAACCAACCTATATAAGAACACTGCCACACCTGCTTTGTAAACGAACAAGTAACCAGTAAGTGCAGCAGACTTTCTGTCGATTGATTACAAAACGGACACCATGGCGGGACATTGACCTTCTTTAAGAGCAAGTTTTCACATAGCGGTAGGATATTATTTGAAGCCCTCCAAACAAAATTACTCACTTACGGGGAAACTTTAAGTTTCCAAAGCTTCTACCATACCTGTGCCATCTCTGCATTTCGGAGCTCTTGGTTACCACAAGTGAGAGCTTTGTAAGCTGACTTGACCGAGAAAAAGCCTTTGTCCTCATACAACCAAAACAAATCATCCGCAACAGTACCAGAAAGTGGGAGGCTCAATATTAAACGACTATCACATTTTTTAAAGATAGTAGTTATCATCTCGGAATTCCACCTCCCATTAACCATCAAATCTTTTACAAAGAGAACACCATAGCGTGCATCAAAAGGGGTGGTGACAAATGGATTGTCCACATCTTTTAACCATGGTTCAGACCAGATTTGCATTCTAACCCCCTGCCAATCTTCCAGCATTGGCCTCGTCGAATAATATGCTGACTTTCCCGAATGCTGCGCCATAGATAACTTGGGTTCACACCAAGACAGGCTTCGAAAAAAGAGCAATGGGCATAGTATCGTGATTTGAGCAATTTGGCAACTAACGAGTCAGGTTCTTTTAGTAGTTTCAACCTAACTTGCCCAAAAGAGCAATGTTAAACTCTCGAATGTGTTTAAAAGCAAGGCCCCCAGTCGCTCGTGATCGACATAAATAGTCCCAGTTCATCCAGTGTATACCTTTCCTGTTGTCCACGGTACCCTACCAAAACCGACACATTATCCACTCAAGTTCCTCACACAGCGACGTCGGTAAAGTCCGTTGCTAATACTACATACCGACGGAAAGTTAATATTTTTCGTCGGTAATTTCCGTCGCAAAACGACATTTTTCTTATAGTGTAATGTGATCCTTAAATATGTCAAAATATCATATGAGTGGAGATTTAGAATGTTAATTCCTTTATACAAGAACAAGGGGGACATTCAAGTTATAACAACTATAGAGGTATCAAAATACTTAGTCACATCATGAAGTAATGGGAGAAGGTGATTGAGAAGAGAGTGAGAAAGGATGCTTGTATTTCAAAAAACCAATTTGGCTTGATAACAGAAAGGTTTATGACAAAAGCTTTACATCTCCTTAGAAGATTAATGAAATATTACAGGAAAAGAAAGTGTAACTTACACGTGGTTTTTATTGATTTAGAGAAGGTGTATGACATGGTACCTAGGGAAATCGTGTGGAAGTGTTTAGAAATTAATGAAGTTTTTATGACCTATATACAGGTTATTAAGGATATATATAAATGCGTAAAAACTATAGTAAGTACAATGGGAGGAGATACAGGGCATTTTTCTGTTGATATTGGGATACATTAAGACTCCTCTTTGAGCTCCTTTTTGTTTGCAGTAATGATTGATGAGCTCACTAAAAATATCCAAAGGGATGTACTTTGGTGTATGTTATTTGCTGACATTTTTTTAATGGATGAGATAAAAGAGGGTGTCAATGTTAAGTTAAAATTTAGGAGATATACATTAGAGTTGAAAGGCTTTTAATTGAGCAGGACTAAGACTTAGTACATAGGGTGTAACTTTTCAGGACATAAGGTGGCTACAATATAAAGGTAAAGATTGGTTTAAAAGTTATATAGCAAAAGGAGTATTTTAAGTATCTAAGATCTATAATCTAGAGCGATGGAGAAATTATTGAAGATATAGTTCTCCATATCAGATCTGATGACTTAAATGGATAAGTGCATCAGGAGCTTTTTGTGATAAGAAGATATCACTCAAGTTTAAAGGTAAATTTTATCGTTTAGCGATTAGGCCGGCTATGCTCTATAGGGCTGCTTTGGCTTATCAAATAGGTTCATAGTTATAAGCTAATGGTGGCGAAGATGACAATATTTTGTTGAATATGTAATCTTATTAAAAGAGATAAGGATACGGATGCAATGATAAAAGACAAATTAAAGGTGGCTAATATTATTGAAAATTTAAGAGAGACAAGGCTTAAGTAGTTTGGACATGTAAAGAAGAGACACTCAAATGCTCTAGTGAAGAGATGCAAGAAGATTATACTTAGAGATAATAAAAGAAAAAAAAAGGACTAAGAAGAACTAGAGAAAGGTGATCAAGAATGATATGATTCTGCTGGACATTATCGACGACATGGTTCTGAATCGAAAACTTTAACGTGGTAGGATACGAATAAAGGATCTTACGTAGAGAGATCTTTGTCATTCTTATGGTCTTTTAAGCATTTTTCTCTTATATTTAGCCTAAATATTTGAATATGTAGTACTTACCTCTTAGTGATTTAATCTAAACAATTCCCTACTTAACCTAAATATTTTTTATATTGACCTGTTTGACTTATTTATTTACTTGTCTTTTTTCTTTTATGTACTATATTTATTTATTTTTTTACCTTGTCTATTTTTATCGTATTATTTTAGTTTATTACTTATTTTATATTTTGTTTACTAAGTATTTATTTATTTATTTATTTTATTATCTTTTATATCTATGTTTATTTTTATTTTATTTTTAATTATTTTAATATGTATATGTTTTTTCCTTTATGTGGTTCACTCGAAAACAGTCGGTCAACCAGTTAGGAATAAGACTGTATAATACTTTAGCTCTTTAGACCCCACATTTCAACGAAACTTTCACTAAGTTGTTGTTTATTTGTTTATTTATGTAATTATTATCAGTAATAAAATATAACTATAATGATATCAACAATCAAAAAAGTTTTGCTTTTATTTTTAGAAATAAAAAATTAAAAAAACAAATAAAAATTAAAAATTACAATAAAAATAAAAAATATATAATAAAAATGAAAACGAAATCAAATTTCCTCTTAATTTAGTAAATCACTCAAGTAAGAATTGAAACTTGATCATGTGAGATTTCATAAGACGGCGAACAACAATTTGAGAGTTTACGGTTTTCTTTTTTCTTTTTCTCCCAGAAAAAAAAAAGGATGAAGCAATTTAAGAGCTTAGGGTTTTCTATAGTTGGGTAAAAATAAGGTTACAAATGGATAGAAGCAATCATCTGTATTATTTTCTAATTTTTCAATAATTTTTATTCATTCATCTCTTTAACCTAATGCTACGAATGAGAGACCATATTCAAGTAGGCAGATATTATATGTTAAATGTTTAAAATATATGAACTTAAACTTATTAAATAAATGAATTATATAAAATAAACTTAAAGTACATAAAACTAACTCGTTTTTTTAGTTTAATCAAGTTAGTTTAATTTTCACTTTAAATATTATAAATATTTAATAATGTGTCAATCAAAATGAATAATTAATACAATTTAATTTAATTTTTATAAAATTTTTAATACGTATAATTCAATTTAATTGTTACTTATGGTATTAATTATTAAATATTTAGAATCGTACACAATTTAATTTGTTTTTATATAAAAAATTAAAGCAATATGTCTTTTACTAAAATTTTTTAATTCAATGGAAATATCCAAATTGACTACAATCCTAATAAGAGCCTCTTTTTTAATTTATTTGAAGGTCTTATTTTTTGTTCTTTAACTCGGATTTATTTATATTTGTGGAAAAATATTTAGGTAATGAAATTGAAATATCAAGGGGGCCTTCTTTATTTTTGGTAATTAAGGAAGTTTATTAATAGTAAATATGAGTATAACAAACGCACAACTATTTATTATGAGAACATGAGAGCCACAAAAGGGAACAACAACATTATGCAACCTATAGGAACTACTAATGAAAATTTAAACTTAAGATGAGCAAGATGTCTTGAGAGTTATTTATCCCAAGAAGTTTTAAGGGTGGAACTGAGTTTTAAACTTGAATTCTTTGCCAATCAAACTTTCTAATAATCTGCTGCTGAAGATTCGAGGCGATAATGGATTGTTCTTTGAACAATATATCTGTTGTTCCTCTCAGTTCAAATTGAATATATAAAGCAGCGAAGAGGTTAGCATCTTCCTGATTTCCTTTAATGACTTGAAATAGTCATTCAAGCGCGTTATTCCAATTGCAATCCTAATAAAAAAAAGGATAAAATCAGCAATTCTCTAATTGGAGAACAGAGCAGCAATAGAAAAAGGATGAACTCACTTTTTCTTTTTCTTATGAATCACAAGTCACTAAGTCAAAAAGATTTCATTATGTTTATGGTAATCAAAAGTCATGCACAACAGAAAGCATTCATGACACAGTTAGGTTCTTCATTTTCAATCATAGATATGTCCAAATAAATAGTTTCATTACTTCAATTAAGACCTAGAAACCCAACAATCACACATAAATGCAAACGTACGGAGAAGATTTTGGCCACTTAGCGTAACATATGATAAAGATAATGAGCTTGGCATCTCATCCTTACACGTTAAGGGTAGACTTCATCTCTTCGATACATTAAAGTTGAATCTCGTTCTCTCTCTCTCTCTCTCTCTCTTAGGTTTCTATCAACCCTATCATGCCTTAAGACTTACGAAAGAGGCTCTCGTCTTTCATTATCTAAAGTGAAGCCAACAGTCTCAAGTGTAAAAGAATGGCATTGTTTCAGAAAAAGAATGCGATCTCCTAAATTTTGATGTATATAACATCATAAAGATGTTATGGATTCTAGTTTCCTATGTACAAGGAAGAGATCTAACATTGTCACGTAAAGGATAGCACCGGACTTGTAGACCCTAATAAATTAAATACTATGATGAGGTGCATAGAATTGTGTCGACACCGCGTCCGCGTGGCCAAAATTTAAGGGGAAAAGGGCTACATAACAATGGGTCCATTATGCTTTCTCTTTGTCTGGCACAATATTTCTTATTGAAGATACGTAGAGTTGATCTCTTGCTGAGCGTATGGAGTTCTGATGAAGTAGCAGAGACGTAAAGAGAGTAGACAATGGGTAATCTAAAGTGATGATATGGGACACTTAACTCAAATTATGTAGCTACGCATTAATTAGACGGCTCCTTTCTACTTCTAGATTGCGTATCCTTTTTGTTGACTTAACTTGCAAACCCAACATTGTAACATCCCACAACTTGAACAGACCGATTTGTTGTGATCCCATGAATGAGAATGACCGATTTTGAAAATATTACTAAATCAGAATATGAAGAGAAATCTTATAGAAATCCATTGATTTCAGAAAGTTTAAGAAGAATTTAATATCTACGAGGGAGAGTATCTCTTTGACGACAAGAGTGCTTTGCAAGTCTGTAATTTTCTTCAGATGCCAATATTAATATATCTGTACCAACATTAATATAGTTAGTGTATTAGAATGGAATGTCCAACGGAGAGATACAGACGGATACGCCCACAGTCGGCAGAGGCGGTATGAATATGATTCAATTCCATCTGTTTAAATAATTTGATAAAGCAACGAAATCACGTAGCTTTGCCTTTGAACAGGTCCCCACCAGGCAGTGGCGGTGGCTGGCTGTGGCACCAGTCAATGAAAGACATGATAATGCTACGGCGCACCTAACCACACCGATAGCATTAACAGGCAGGGAGGAAGGCAGGCGCTTGTTATTGTCAATGTAACGATAATAAGATCTCGTATCTTTCTCTCCCATTCCAATCTGATTGGAACATAAACCTCAAAATTATTCATTTTCCCGTCAAGGGCATGAAGGACATTGGCCGACATTCAGAGGATAGATGGGGTGGTCATGCAGTGAAGGAAAAGCTAAGAAAAGAAAAGGAAAGAACAGAAAGGACAAAATTAAAGCACCTGACCTGCCTACTACACTGTAGTGTTTATGTATTTAGTCCAAAAGGGTCACCAAAAAACTGCAAAGGAGTGATGTGACTTAATTAACTACTAATAAATGACAAATGGGTGAGACTAAGAAAGTGGAAAGTTTGCATAAACGCAGGAATAATATATGGTTTATTTAATAGTAGCTTTTCACACTTCAGTTAGATATTACTAACTTTCCCACTATATCAATCAACCACACCCGCCCTTTCACTTCCTCCTCAGTCCTCCCCATGTGAGAGTGAACCAACTTTTCTTTGACACCAAATCCGGACACCCTTCACCCTCTCTCTCTCTCCGTTTCTGTTACTCAATTATCTTCGTTGCCGATACTTGTTAGTTCTTGTTATTTATAAGAGACCACAGAGGAATAAGGTGATCACACACTGGAGTGCTCATCCTCTTTCTTTATCTCTCTAGATTTACAGAGGATAGGGAAAAGAGGAATGATGGCCTCTGTGTTGGAGGAGGATTTGGTTGATTTGTGGTGTTGAAAGTGGAAACATTGTTCCTTTACTTTTCCAGAGAAACTGCAAGGAGTAAAGATGATATTTTTGGTTCCAAGATGGGGTTTCGTACTTCTTGTTTGCATTTTTGTTTCTTTGAGCGGCTTCGTTTCTGCTCTGTCTTCAAATGAGTCGCCAAGAGATCCTCTCAAGCTTATCTTAGGTTCGTTACTGTGACGGATGCAAGTTGTTTCCTTGATTCCGTCTTTTACGTGTTTTTCTACATTTGACATGGAGGATTTTCTTCCCTTACACGGGAGTTTCCTTTTCTGTTGGTTGCTACCTGGGTTTTGTTGATCTTACCAATAAAGAATTGGACTTTATACGAAAATGAAAGATGTCAATTTTGCATTTCAGCCAATTATAATTTGGCTGAGCAGAGCTACATATTAGTACTGAGCTTTTAGTGACTCTTGATTTCTCAAACATGCTAGTTGGTTTCTACAATCTGTAAATGGATTAAACCTCAGGCAGTGGCTTCATGTGTTAACTTGATAGGAAAAACTTTGTAAGAGTTGGCAATCCGGACTTAAGCTTATCTCTCTTTGTATTTGCAGGGGAGGGTGGTTTGGGGCCATTGAGAGAGGGTATATCTAATGATGGGACAGATACTACACTTGTATTGGCCGAAACGAGGACAAATAGGCCAGACGTTCTTAATGGGTTCAAGCTTTATCGAGGTGGCTGGAATATCACCAATCCCCATTACTGGGCTGTAAGTGTGGCCTTTTCTTTATTTTATTTATCTTCTGGTTCTAGAGGTGCTGAAATCTTAGCCTATCTTATATTGGGAGAGAGGAATCATGCCGATTAAGCTATATTTGCATGATTATTTCTTTTTTATGTTCAACAAAAAACAAATTTGATATTTGGTATTTAGTCTTTTTTCACAATGAGTCCATAGTAATCACTTCGCTTGCCAGGATTTGTGGTCAAAACGATAAAAGTCCAAAGAAACTTGATGAATGAGGTTACCTGGATCTGCTGGTTGGCATATCAAAATAGTGTCAAGCACAAGTTTTTCATATTCCAACTGGGATATTTGTTTAAACCACAGGAGATGCTGTTGAGTTGTTTCATATGCTGACTCGTAAACGATTGTAATCAATATTGAAGAACACTACTTAAACATTGTTGAAAACTCTTGTAAAGTTTGTAGGGAATCTTGGTGGGAGAGAATAGGGAAGATCTTAGGAGGAAAAAATTAGTCTGCTGGAAAGTCAGTCTGTTGAAACCATGCTAAAATTGAACATGCAAAATTAGCTGCTGGAAAAAGAAATGGTCTTTATATTATGAACTCCTTGTCTGGTCAGATCTTGCATTGGTACTTGTTTACTTGCTTTTCCTCTGCATCTCAAGTGGCTGATACCCGGTGATAATCCTTAATAAGAAATGAATAGTCTTATGGTTCAGTATTCTGATTCTTGTGTCTTTAGTCTGTTGGTTTCACAGGTGCTGCTGGTTTCGTTCTGGCTGTTGTTTGGTTTTTCTCATTTGGCTTGGCCCTTGTAGTTCATTACTGCTGCAGATGCAGAATAAACATTAACAGCAAAGGATCAAACCGTTGCCAAAGGATTTGTCTTTTAATGCTCATGGTGTTCACATGTTCTGCAGCGTAATGATCTTTTCTATTAGGCTCTTTCTTTTTTCTTTCTAGTGTTGTAGTTTCCGAGATAAGGTTTTAACTCTTTAATATTCTTCCATATTATTTATTTTCCTTGCGAACATCAAGTTACAGAGAGCTATTGCATGTTTTCCGTTTGATTGTATACTTTATATTGAACTCTAACTGATGCTGTGTTGACCTCAAAGTGCTTTTCATCTGTATTTTCTTGTCCAGTTGCTTTAACGATGAATGTTTATGTTAATACTTGGTCATTTCTTGGCATTGTTTCTTCTTATTTCCTGGCTTATTCAGATATTTATTTATTATTTTCTTTCTTTTATTGGTTGAAAAAGAGTTGAAAGGGAAATTGTCTTTTCTTGCTGGTGAAATGCATGTGATGTTTTGTGAAAAATTGATTGATATGTGAAGATTCTAATAAAATGTTCCCAAATTATTGCAGCTGTGGACAGTTCTAGAGATGTTTAGGTTCTGATGACTTATGAAGTTTTTATTATATTCTAGTGAGAGATATAAGTCACATTTTCTAATTACAAAGTGATTTCATCCTTGTGACCCAGTTAGTCAACTTATTTGGGATGATTTAAGTATGTTGTATAACTTTGATCTTGAGTTGAATTGTGGGTTATTCTAATGTGTCACTCTTTTACTTACAGAATTGGCTGTATTCTTCTTTCTGTTGGTCAAGATGAATTTCATCATGAATCTTTGCATACTCTAGAGTATGTTGTACACCAATCGGATTACACTGTGCAAACACTTAAAAATGTTACACAGTATCTAGCCCTTGCAAAGACAATCAATGTAGCCCAGGTTTTCCTTCCTTCTGATGTCATGGATCATATTGATAAATTGAACGATGACCTCAATGATGCAGCTGATGTGTTGATGGAGAAAACAAATGAAAATTCTGGGAAGATTGTAAAAGTTTTCAATGCTGTGTATGTACATAACACTGTCTTAACATTGGCGTTGCAAGAATTATAATATGATCTTCACGGTCTAAATTAAAATGGATTATTGCAGGCGATCAGCACTGATCACTGTGGCAGCGGTGATGCTTGTCCTGGCTCTTATTGGATTTTGTAAGTATTGTAGAATATGCTGCTAATAGCTCATAATTTATCTAGTTACTGAATTGCTGCTTGTTCCTAATTTGTAGACTTTCTTTTCTTTCAGTCCTGTCTATCCTTCGCCACCGACATGCAATTCATATGTAAGTTCTATCTCTATTTGGTTCTTGTTTCTGAAATCGGTTTTCAAATTCAGTTTTTTAATTTTTCTTTGTATTGCTCCGAAATACATTCAGATTTGTGGCCAGTGGGTGGATATTAGTGGCAGTTACATTCATTCTTTGTGGAGTTTTCTTAGTTCTCAACAAGTAAGATTTCTTTGTCTTAAGCATATAGATTCCCATCAACTGTTCCTTGGGATGTCATGATGTATTGGCTACTGGGACTGTCAGTATCTAATGCATTATAGTGAACCTCATTTGCTTGCAGTACATGGTGTATACTTTAGGACAGATTGTTATTCACCCATGTTGTTACTATATTGCTATCTGTGTGCTAAACTGTTTCCATTTAGAGTTGTCAAAGGTAATGCTGCTTTATTGTGAGTTGAGTTATTCCAGATCGACCTTGATCTTGTGTTATTATTATGCTACTTACTTTGCTTACATCACTTTCAAAGAGGAAATTTTATCTTCAATATCAGGAAGTTTTGCTTTGGGACCATTTAATTTCCTGTTGACAAACTGCAAATTTTCTTGTTAACGTATCAGCACAATTTCTGACACCTGTTTGGCCATGGAAGAGTGGGTAGACAACCCCCACGCCGCAACAGCTCTTAGCAGCATCCTCCCGTGTGTTGACCAGAGAACAACAAACAACACACTCATCCAGAGTAAAGAAGTCATCAATGACATTGTAACCGTCGTTAATACTTACATATATACTTTTGCAAATGCAAATCCTTCGCCAACCGAATTTAACTACTACAACCAGTCTGGGCCTTTCCTACCTCCTCTCTGTTACCCATTTGATTCTCAGCTTCACGTTAGTCAATGTGGACAGCAAGAGATTTCCATGGCAAATGCCTCGCTGGTATGTACTTATTGTCCATGATTGCTTCTGGTAAAGATTTTGCCTTTTGTAAAGATTTGAAGTCATAGCCAATTCAACATTCAAGACTAACCATCAAAATATAGCTTCACGGATGGCAATCTGATCACAGCTTATTGGTATTAAGTACCTATTGCTATGGTTTTACCACTTGGTTATATTTGATACTTCATAGCAATTCATAAATTCTGCATGTATTCATTCTCACCAACGGAAATATAGGTCACAGGGGAAAACGAAAAGAAGAATGTAACCTTTAATAATTTTTGTGATATTTATACTAATTTTTGTTTTAATTTTAAGGTGTGGAAGAGCTACATATGTGAAGTTTCGTCATCTGGTTTGTGTGCCACCCCTGGCAGGGTGACACCTGATGCTTATAGACAGTTAGTAGCAGCAGTTAATGAAAGCTACGCTCTGGAGTACTACACCCCTATCTTGCTGAGCCTCCAGGATTGCAAGTTTGTGAGGGACACGTTCCAAGAAATTACTAGAATGTATTGTCCTCCGTTGGAGCGTTACTTGAAAATTGTAAATGCTGGATTGGGCCTCATCTCAGTTGGTGTTTTGCTGTGCCTGGTCCTCTGGATGTTGTATGCAAACCGCCCCCAAAGGGAGGAAGAGTTTGTGAAGCAATCTTTTCCAATAAATAGCAGGAAGGATTCACAAAATAATGAGTCCAGTAAGGTTTAGAGAATAAATCATGCTTTTAGGTTTTTTACCTATTCTGTTCCTTTGTAGAGCAAGAGAAGACCAAGATGGGATGGGACGAAGTTCCATCGCGAGCTATGTAGTGGATAGTCATCTGATTTTTGTATTGTATAAATCATATCATGGTTGGCTCTCTTCTTATTTCAAGTGGGAAGTGAAATGAAATTGAAATATTCATGGGAATCATTGACCTATTGGCATTAAGGTTGAATTTCTTCTGCATTTTGTGCAAATTTGTTCATTTACTTTTTCCTCACCTCTATCACACACACTAAAGTCATATTCCACCAATAAGAAAAGGAACGGAAGCATAATTACAGCCTCAACCGCCTGCCGCAGCCGGCTAATTTACCTGTCTCTTTCGTGTCGTAACTAGTGGCCAGTTGTCCTTTTTAGACAGCCACGTTTAAGTAGTAGAATGTTAAAAGAAAAGACAAGCAACAATGGTGGAACTTGTATACTTTGAAGTTAATAAATACATGGCTGCAACAAACAAAGCACAAATGGATTGTCGTTCTCTAAGATAGTGTGAGCCAGGTGCAGTAGTAAAGATTCTGGTTCCTGCGGTTGATTATCTAAATCGTCTAAAGCCGATGCTTTTTAATTCTCGGTAAGGTCTATCCAATGAAACATACCACATAATTAGAGATGGCATAGAGCCAAGTCAGAATCTAACCAAGATCTGAATTTTTTTGTGCGGATTTGGGTTTGGCTCGAGCCCGAATTCTATCAAGTCCAGGCCAAACATAGAATTTATGTTATGGACAGGCTTTTCAAGGCACACGTGTAAAAGCGACGTGGAGCACAGATAGGTGGCAAGTGATGTTGAGTTTCAGCATTATTAAGTTCCAGCTATAGTTGTTTTATTGATTAAGTTGGATTGTTTTAAATTTTGGATTAAGTTGGATCGTTTTTAAATTCCTAGATATTATCCTAATTATTAGCTTTGAAGTTCTGAACATAGTAGAAACCTATTTTATAGGAAAGAGTTATTGGATCTTTGTTTAAAATAAAGTTGTATGCTAGAACGGAGAGGAGAGGGGGAATAAGAATTATTTGCAAATTCAGTTTTAATGAGATTAGTGGGTTTTCTCTTAACGAGCCCCCTTCCACTATTCAACATAGGTCATAAAAATAGAAAAACCAACAAGTATTCTCCTTTTGAAGAATCGCAGTTTGATTTCGCTCTGAATTGCCCTATAACTCGATCGTAGGTACAGGACCATAACAAATTAGTATCAGAGCAAGCAGTTATGGGCGACTCAATTTCCAATCTGCAAGGACAATTTGATACCTTCCTTAGGATGTACCAGGAGGACCGTCAACGAGATTGTGCTGAACGGGAGCACCTTTCTGCTCGCATCGAAGTACTCTCTCGGGACAGACAATAAGGAGAGACTAAGGGTGTAAACTAAGGACCGCAAGAACCAATACCAGAGACTAACCAAATGGAAGGAAGAATGCATCCTCCTCGCTACACTTGGTTAGATTTTCCAACGCATGATGGGAAGGATGAGCCCCTCACTTAGTTAAGTCGTTGCAATCATTACTTTTGGCACTAACACATTCTAGAGGAGGAAAAAATTAAGATTGCCTCGTATCATTTGGATGCCAATGCATAAGTCTAGTTCCTTAAACTAGATAGAGATAGATCGAGTATTTTATGTAAGGAGTTCAAACAACAATGTCATCTCAGATTTGGCCCATCAATTTCTGGAACCAAATTGAGAGAACTTTCCAAATTGCGGTAGGTCGGTACGGTAGAGGAATATTAGCACAGATTTGAACATTTAGCCGCTCGCGCAGGTTCTCTCACATCATAGCAAGAGATGGAAATATTTATTAGCGGGTTACAAGAGCGTATTGCAGTAAAAGTAGAATTGTACAGTCCCACGGACTTAACAAATGCTATAAGACTGGCTCGTTTGTATGAGAGGCGTGGGGGGCCAAGAAAAGGCCCAGTTATTCTTTCTAAGTCATCCAACCTTCCATCAGCTTCTCATAATCAAAAGCTCTTCAAGCACCTTTTTCATACCGAGATAGAGGAACATAGGGCAAGGGGACTTTTCTTCAATTGTGACGAAGTGTATACCAGGGGGACCAGTGCAAAAGGAAGAAGACGATGGGCAACTGGAGGATTCGGTTGAACCTAAAATTTCGCTACATGCTATAACAGAAGCGAAATCGAGTGGGCAAACTATGAAAATTCAAGGTTTTATCGCAGGCCAACTGTTGGTGATCTTAATCGATTCGGGTAGCACGCACAGTTTTATTGATTTTTGTTGGGCGAATCGATTGTACCTCTTAAGAGAACCAGTAGAGAAACTTTAGGTAATGGTCGCAGATGGCAGCAAAATCTCTTGCCCGGGTCAGTGTAAAGAAGTACCAATTTTTATGGTCATCAGTTGACTTATATCAAATTATTTATCCTCTCTTTAAATGGGATTGACGCTGTGATGGGAGTTAACTGGCTACAGTCATTGGGATCAATTTTATGAGATTTTGAGGCAAAATCCATGGTTTTTAAAAGAAATAGGAGAGTGGTGGAATTTTTAGGAATGGAGGGCTCTTCTTCACCACCAATTTCTCAACTCCACGCAACTGAGGGCGAAAACCATACGGATACAGAGTTGGAAGGGCTTCTGATCGAATTTGAACATCTATTCTAAGAACCAGAAGGACTTCCTTATGTTCACAACTGTGATCACTGAATTATCCTGGAATTGAGAACTGAGCCTATCATGGTCCGACCATATCGATATCTCCATGTGCAAAAGGATGAGATTGAAAGGTAGTGCAAAGAAATGCTAAACAGTGGCATTATCCAACCCAGTCGATCTCCTTATTCCTCCCCAGTTCTCCTTGTATCTACGGCTGATAATACTTTGCGATTCTGTGTAGATTACAAGGAATTGAACGCTAAAACAGTCAAGTACAAGTTCCCAATTCTGGTGATTAAGGAGTTATTGGAAGAACTACATGGGTCACGATACTTCGCTAAATTGGATTTGCCTTTATATCATCAAATTAGGATGTGTTCTTCCAATGTGGAGAAAATGACATTTTGCACTTACCATGGGTACTTTGAGTTCTTAGTCATGCCCTTCGGACTCACCAATGCCCTGAGCACCTTTTAAGTCATAATGAATGAGGTATTTCAATCTCACTTACGACAATTTATTCTTATGTTTTTTGACGATATCCTTGTCTATAATAAAACGTGGGTTGATCATCTTTTGCACCTTCAGACAGTACTTACTCTACTTACCGATCATCAACTTTTCTTAAAGAGGTCCAAATGCCTCATCACTCAATCTACAGTATCTTATTTGGGGCATAACATCTCTAAAGAAGGAGTAGTAGTAGATCAAACCAAAATTGCAACAATGATGGATTGGTTGAACCAAGTACTATAAAAGGGCTAAGGGGATTTCTTGGGTTCACTGGCTACTACCGGAAATTTGTTTAGGACTATGATATAATTGCAACCCCTTCAACAGCCATGTTATGCAAGAATTCCTTTCAGTGGACCGACGAAGCTTCCAAGGCCTTTGAACACTTAAAGATGACAATAACCCGCACTCCGGTGTTTGCACTTCCAGATTTCACCTAACTATTCATCTTATAGTGTGATACATCTGATTCGGCTATGGGGGTGGTTTTGCAACAGGAAGGACAGTTGGTCGCTTATTTCGGTAGGCCACTTCCATTGTGTTACAAGGTGATTTCGACTTACAAAAAAGAGCTCATCGGGTTGGATAGAGCTATGCATCATTGGCGAGCTTATTTATGGGGCAGACACTTCCTCACAGGGACAGATAATTATAGCCTCAAATTTATGTTGGGGCAACGAATATTACTACCCCACAGTAGCACTGGTTGAGTAAGCTCATGGGTTTTGATTTTGCGATAGAGTATTGAATTGGAGAAGATAATAAGGTAGCCGATGCCTTGTCACGATGTATGGAGGACCGGGCCACGCTTGTTGTAATCTTCATACTGTAGCTACCTTTGTTTGATTCGATTCGCAAAGAAGTCCAACAAAGCCCAAAACTGCAGCGACTTCTTTAGAAAATATAGTAGGACGAAGCAGTTGAACCATGGGAGTATAAGGATGACTTAATCTTCTTCAAAAGGAGGATTTACATACTCCCCATGTCTCCGCTGATCACCACAATTCTGTTTATTGTACATGACGGCAGTCATGAGGGGTATCAGCAAACGCTCCACCGAATAGCTTAAGACTTTTATTGGAAGGGAATGAAGAGTTCTGTTCACCCTTTTTACAGTAATGTCTTGTGTTCCAGAGTCACAAGACAGAACACTTACATCCAGCTGCCACTTGCAGCTCCTACTTATATCGTTACAGGTTTGGTCCGATATATCTATGGATTTCATTGAAGGGCTACCCATTTCTCAAGGGAAAAATGTTTTATTGGATGTTGTCGATCAGTTTTCTAAATAAACTCATCTTCTATCTCTGTCTCATCTATATACTATTGTAAGTGTGGCCCATTTATTTTTTAATCATATTTTCGGACTTCATAGATTACCCGAAATAGTTGTTAGTGGCCATGAAGTCACCTTCACTAGCTCATTTTGGACTGAACTATTTCGCTTGAGTGGTTCCAAGCTTGCTTTCAGTTATGCTTATCATCCCCAAAGCGATGGAAAGACAGTGGTAGTTAATCGTACTATCGAGATGTATTTGCATTGCTTTACTAGTAATCGACCTCATCTCTGGCATTAATGGTTATCTTGGGTTGAATATTGTTATAACACTAGTTACCACTCCTCTCTCAAGGCTACTCCATTTAAGGTAGTGTATGGACGCTCTCCACTAACTATGCTCCCTTATTGCCCAGATTTGGCTAAATTGGAACTGTCGATCAAGAGCTGAAGTTACTAGATTTAATGCTCAAAGACCTTCGTGACGTCTAGTTCAAGCTCAACAATCCATGAAAGTAGCTTATGATGCCAAGCACTATGAAGTTCAATACAAGGTTGGGGATTTAGTGCTTCTCAGACTCCATCCTCACCGCCAACTTAGCTTTGCTAATAACAGGTACACTAAACTCTCTCCTCACTATTACGACCTTTTTTCACATTTTTGCTTCTATGGGTTCTATGGCCTACAAGCTGGACCATCCCTCCACTTCCAAATTACATACAATTTTTCATATCTCCTGCCTTAAGCCTTTTTATGGGACTTCAGTACCTATTGCACCTTCTTTACCGGTTCTCTCTCAACATGAAATACATCCTCATCCTTAAGCCGTCCTGGACTATCATACATTTTAGAACCAGCCCCAAGCCTTGGTTCATTAGGAGGGTCTCTCCCCTGCTGAAGCTTCTTGGGAGGATATTTCCTCCTTTCGTACTCGTTTTCCTTCATTTGCGCTTGAGGACAAGTGTGGTATTAATGGAGGGGGTGATGTTATAGGTAGACTTTTCAAGGGACACTTGTACAAGTGACGTGGAGTGTAGATGGGTAGCAAGTGACGTTGAGATCCAGCATTCTTGAGTTCCAGCTGTAGTGGTTTTATTGATTAACTTGGATTGTTTTAAATTCTGGATTAAGTTGGATTGTTTTTAAATTCCTAGATATGATCTTATTTGTTAGCTTTCAAGTTCTAACGTAATGGAACCCTATTTTATAGGAAGTAGTTATTGGACCTTTGTTTAAAATAAATTTGTATGCTAGAACAGAGAAAGGGAATAAGAATTATTTACAAATTCAGTTTTATTGAGATCGATGGGTTCTCTCTTAATAAGCCCTCTTCCATTATTCAACATAGGTCATAAAGGTAGAAAAACCAACAAGGATTCTCCTCTCGAAGAATCACAATTTGATTTTGCTGTGAATCGCCCTGTAACTCGATCACAAGTACTGCACCATGACAATTTATTTATTTATTCATTTCATTTTTAAAATGGCATCATTTTAATAATATTGGAATAAAGGTTTCTAGAATTATACTTGAAGATCATGAATTTTGGTCATAACTTCAATTTATCATCCAAGTTTGTAAGCTTTTAGTGAAAATACTTCATTTGACTGATAGTGATGAGAAAGCAATAGTGAGTTATTTTTATGATGTTATGGAGAGAGCGAATGAAGCAATTAAGGTCAACATGAAAATAGATCTTCTTTTTATACACCTTATCTTGTAGTCATCAGTGAAAGATGGAAAAGGCAAATTTATTCTCCATTTCTTGTAGTTGGGACATTTTTAAATCTTAATGTATATTTTAAACCAAGTTTAACAAAGATAGCTAAAGTTAATAGAAGAATGCTATTAATCTCTACTGATTTTAGGATGACCATAGCAATTTATCAAAGAGACAAACTTAATTCAAGTATATATTTTTTTCATATTTGTGAATTGTTGGAAATTAATTTTTACTTTATTTGTTTATAAGGTTACTTTTGTTGCCCTACAGTTACTTGGTGAGACCAGTTTAAAAGTAGTGTTCCAGAGTTATAATTAGGGATGGCAATTTCGGCCCGGCCTCACCCAGCCCGTTTTTGGCCCTAGTTCGCCAGGCCACAGGTGGGTCACGGGCCGACCATGGTCCACACGGATCGACCTTTTTGTCGTTTTGTCCAAAACAACGTTGTTTTGTATTATTTTTTATAAAAAATATAAACAGGCAAGGTCGGCCCATCCTGGGTGTGACCTGGCGGGCCACTGGCCGGACAGCCTGCCGGTGAGCCGGGCATGACTGAGGCCGGGCTGAGGGTGGCCCGAGCCTAGCCCGACCTATTGACATCCCTAGTTATAATGTTTACAATTAAAATTATGAGTCAATGTATGATAGCAACAAGACGTGAAAAAAATTTAAGCATATTTGAATTCATCAATTCTAAAAAA
The DNA here is from genome assembly GCA_027563885.1 of Erythroxylum longipes. Taxonomy (NCBI): domain Eukaryota; kingdom Viridiplantae; phylum Streptophyta; class Magnoliopsida; order Malpighiales; family Erythroxylaceae; genus Erythroxylum; species Erythroxylum longipes. The sequence goes on from JAOQMS010000178.1 coordinate 9,789,235, forward strand.
ATGTATGTAATTATCATAATTAAGTTGAATTTAATTTCTTATAATTTCTGAATAAATTAACTTTATTTGTTTACTATGACTCTTAATAAAACAAGTAGTTCTATATATCCAATTTGTTTTAACTATTTCGACATTTTAGCAAATTGAGTTTTGATAAATCAAGTTTAATAAATGATAATAACTTAGAAGATAATCTTGAATGAGAAAATATTGACACGTTATTTGGTACAATAAATTTAAATGATGGTGACGAGACCTTTCCAAATAATAAGTAGTTTATATCAAACAGTACCTTATTGATCACTACCAGTATTATATCAAGCTATTCCTACGATCAATTCAAACATACTTTTTGATATTGATTGTTGTCTCCAAAGTTTGATTATTGGATTTGCTTTCTTTTTCACGGTTGAAGGTATCAATGTGATACTTCATCCTCAGTTCTTGTCAATTAGGTATTAGAACTTTTGTAACAAAGTTTGTTGCTTTGCTTGTACTTCTAACGTTATCCCTGATTCCCTTTCCTATGAAATAACAATACACACAGGAAAGTAGGGAAACAAGCAACTACCGCTGAAATTTATAGAAGGATTGTGAAGAGCTCGTATTACTTGTTACACGGTACAATTTTAAAAAAAAAAATCTTGTTTTAACCATGTCAAATATACCAAATCTGTATCAGCATGTTCAACAAAATCAGGCAGCAAGGCCACACTATCAAGAATCTTGCTTTTATTTACCGATAACCTTCTCAGGTTCTTCAAGCATACCTTGTAGACCATGAACGACTAGCCACTCATTCTGATACAAATTGGGACAGCTAATGGGCACTTCATTAAGCATCAGAATATCACCAGATCGTGTTACCCTAATCCTAAACCCCTCCATATAGGTCTCTAAAACAGCCCCATCGTTAAAACCAACCAACTCTCTCCACAAAATCTTGCAAGGTACAACGTGCCTGCGAAATATTGAAGAGTAATTCCCAAAATTCCCTGCACTACTCTCTAACGCTTCATCAACTGGAGCTAATATGGTTATCCGAAGATTCCGATCCATTAACCCCACCAATTGCAATTCCAAAAAGGAGGCCAAAATTGAGTACCCTTTTGACCTCAAAGCCCCAATAGCCTCATCAAACGAATATTGCCCACCATTGTCACCATTAACAGAGCATCCGCCATTGATGCCTCTGACTCCAGGTGCTGGAGCTGGACTTTCAACTTCAAAAGCCGGATCGATAAAATGGTCGACTCCGAAAATAATCAAAGACCCGTCGTCATACAAAGGAGACCCATTAATCTTTACTCCATTCAACGAGATTATATCGCTATTGTCATACACTTTAGAAGTGACGACAAGCGAGTGATTGGCGAAAAGGGTGGGGATTTTGGAGCCAGTGGATAGGGACTTCAGGGTGGTGAGAGAGAAATAGAGGGGAGAGAAGTGGAATCGGAGGAGAGACAGAGACGGTTGGCCGGAGAGAATGAAGGCTTGATCGGTAGGCGAGAAAATGGTGAGAGACGGAGAGTTTGGGCCTTCGGATTTGGAGATGATTTGGAGAGTGAGGGACATGGATAGGTAGCCGGAGCTGGAAAGAATGTCAGCAGCAGTGAGGAGGGTTCCATCCCGGATGGCGGAGGAAAGGGAGATAAAAGAGAGGAGAAGGAGAGCTGTTGTGAGGGTTCGAGACGCCATTAATGGGAGAGTTTTGGAGAATGGTTTCTCGAGGAATGGCCTACAGGTTTAGATCGATCTTGGCGGTAAAAACTTAACACGTGGAGCTAATCAATTGGTCCACTGTTTTGGTTTAAATGTTAGTTACAAGTAATCAGTTACTCACGGAATTATCAAACTACCCCTGGGCCTCACCGGTTTTAAGTTCTTGTTAAGTGTATCTCGGCCCATAAATTCCCAAATCTATTTGTCACGTATCTTGTTCATACAAAAATTATCAAGAATCATCAAATATAATAGTGATGGAATGTAAAAAATATTTTATTTTAAAAAATAAAATATTTTTAAATATAATAATCTTATAAGAAATATATTTCAATATTTAAAGTACATAATTGTCAAATAAAATTGATTTAGTAACTATAAAAAATAAAATTTAGATTATAAATAAAACTGTACTTTATTTAATAACTTATTTTAATAAAAATATAACTAATATTTATTAATAAATATTTGTAGAAAAAGTTATTTATAAAATTAATTTATCTTTAAGTTTTATCTAATATTTAATTATTATCAATGATAAAAGTATTTATGTTAACAATTACACAATTTTTAAATTTTGAGAAAATAAAATTTAAACTAAAATAGAAAAAGAAGTGAAACCAACAACCTTTTATTAGTTGATGCTTTCCAAATAAAAAAAATTAACTTAGCGAATAAGTGGGTAGTGTTTTTATTAATGTTGTGAATTTCATTTTGATTTTAGCTCTGGTATGGTATAGTATGGACAATAGTCAAATTAAGAGTTGCTTCATTCATATTGAAATTAACCCAGCAATCACCTAAAGACCATATAATAAGTATCACACCAGCTAATAATTGAGATAGGAAATGTGAAAAAAGAATCGAAAAGCATGCTTCTGTTATTGTTAGTGACTCTATGTATGTTTTTGCAAACAACAACAACAGCACTGTGATAACTAAATCATGCTCACGTACTCATCCATCTTTTAGGATTGTTGGAGACATTCGTAGCTTGTTTGCTCGTAATTGGTATTATTCTCTTTCTCATATACTTTGCGAAAGTAACTAATGTGCAGATTTCTTAGTTAAGTTGGAATCGTCGAATGCTCAAATCTTAGTCTTATAAGATCAGTTGATTCTAAGAATGCGTCCGTTGCTTCAAAATAATGAGAGGTCAATTGCTTTCTTAAAGAGTTAGCTTGTTCGTACTTTCTATCCCCTAAACCAAAAAATTAATAATAATAACAACTTTGTGATTACTTACTTTCTACACGAGAAAATACTCACCCTTAGCAACAACTACAATTCCTAAAGTTTTATAGAATTTGAGTAATGTAAAAATATGGCTCATATTTTAACTTTTTATTTTTTATGAGTATCAAAAGTGAGCTTTTATAAGGAATAAAATAAAGCAAAATAAAGACAAGTTAAAAGTGAGCCTTAGATACATACACATGCTGTTCTTGCCTAGAGTTGAACCAGGGACTTATATGAGTGGGGAGAGGTCTTTTTCATTTCAATTTAATCCTTAATTTTCTAAATTTTTATTTTCAATAATCTTAATATTTTACCAGTATTTATTGCACTGACCGAAATTACCAAAAAGGTTAATACAGTATAAAACTAAAATTTGGAATGTTCTTATACTATTTTCTGTCGGTACACAAACAGTAAACAACACAAAACCTTTGATTCTTGTAATTCGCAGAGTAATCTATTGTATTGAGTCGTATCCACTAATTGTGCCTGGTGAGGTTAAACATACGCTACTTCAAACATAAGTATAGTTAAAAAAGAATGACTGGTAAGTGTTTTGAGTATGTTCCATCTATCAACACTTATAACTACTGATTTGAGATAATTTAATAGGCCTTTTCCTTTTTACTTGGAGTTCGTTTTAATCGTTGGGGACACCAATTAAAATAGCTCGTGTTTATAACATTATTTGTAAATTAAATATTTGTTTATAACTATAACCTAAGTAATATGATATATGGTATATATGTTGATGACATGAAGGGTCCCTATATAGACATAAGGGCCTTCTTTTTTGCCACAAGATGGTTTTAATTTCTATGTTATTAGTCCATAAATTTGGTAACCGAGTGATTAAATTCTTTAATATCATGCGTATTATTAAAGTTAAATTCCCCCTCTATCCTTCTCTTGCTCCACAATGTTTAATATTCGGGTCAAAAGTGTGTTGTGAATTCCAACGTCAACGAACATAATACAACTTGAATCATAACATTTTCAAACCTCAAATTGAATTGTAACGTTTTTAAAATGTTTATAACAAACTTTAAATAAACGAAAAATTTGATGAAATTAATTTTTTGTCAATTAAATGTCAATATGACATTATTTTTATATTTTCTAAATCGAAAGAGAACTGTCATGCCACATGATGAATTTTCTAAATTAACCAAAAAGTAGACACACTTTTATATGAGAATGAGACTCACTATTTATGCATTTTCACATAATAGGTATCATTTGTCATACGAGGCTCACATTTATACATTTTAGACCATTTGTCATATAGTACTAAAGCTTACTTTTTATTCAAAAAATAAGAATAATGTCATGTTAGCATTGACGTAGTGTTTAATTGATAAGACATTAATTTTGTTAAATTTTCATCTACTTCAGATATATTTTTGAACATTTTAAAAATATTAATATTTAATTTAAATGTTTCAAAAAATATTAGCGTATGATGTATATTGTTAGGTTCAAAATGCTTTGTCATGATATCTGAGATTAGCCGACGTTTTCTTTAGTATTCATCTGCTGATTAACCCGGGGAAATGGTTACCTTAATATCCTTTAACCCATTATTTGTTTTATATTTCAATGCTTGCTACGTGGAAGACGACGAATTACAAGCTGAAGAAACAAGTAAATTAATCAGGTTTTGGCTAATAATAGATGACAATCAGCTCACCTACTAAACCTATATTGCGTTGCATCCTGAATAAGATCTTATTCCTTTTAATCTCATGGGTACGTAGCTCGTTAACTAAACTAACCAACCTGTACAATATTTGCACGTCCTTGGAAATAAACCAGTAAAGGTTGTTCAACAACAACTTATCAGATTGATTCATATGTTCTTTAATGTTTCATTAATAATGTGTTATGGCCCAAAAGTTTAGTGACACTTTAAATCAGGCTGCTTTAAGTTAAAAGGAGGCAAGAAAATCAAACTGAAGAAACATTAAGACGGACATGTTGACCAGAAATTAATTGCAACTGATTCGAGACGAGGTCCACTAGATACCTAAGTTGATCAAAAGGTCAAATTTGGGTGACGCTACTTAGTTTAATTCAATTGCTTCTCGACTCTCCTTCGTTACTTGCTAAATAAGCAATCAAAGATATTTATCAATTAATAGTATGCATAATTGAAGGATAAGAGATTCCTTAAAATAATTGTGGCGTAACACTTATTCAAACAAATTATGAAAATAAAATCGATTAATTAGTAAGCAAACCACACAAAGTGTTTGTTGACAGAAAGAACTATCCAATGAACACTAAACATTATTAGTGGCAATCATATCCCACAGCACCAACATTTCTAATAATGAACCATCAATGCCTTATATACACACAATCTTAAATCATTTGATTTAGTAACTCAATTTAATGGTAGTATGGATTTAGATATTAATTTTGTAGGTTCAAATAATGAAAGTGTTAAAGCATTAAATCTAGTAAAAAATAAATTAGCCAAGGTATATATATCCTTAATTTGATCTGGGCATTGCCCAGCCTAGGTAAGGGTAGGAAAGGGTACTTGCTTAGGGCCTAAAGACATAGGGGCTCTATTTATTAAAAGATTTCAAATTAATAAATTATAAATCTATTTATTAAAAGAGTTGAAAATTTAAAATTTAATAAATCTATTGATTAAAAACGGTAGAAATTGAAAAGTCTTTATTTTGTAGAAATTAAAAAGAAAATATTTTTAGTTGAATATTTTATTCTGAATTTAAGCTTTATTGAATAGAACTAAATAGGAGTTCGATTCCAACCGTCAATTGAGATATATGCTAACATCTTTATTAACAACAATATATTTTATTTAGTATAATAATATTTGATCTTGATCTATAATTGAAGTTTTAATCTTTGGCTTTTCGTTTAAACTCTAGCTTTCAATAAAAAGTTTCAATGGCCCCTCATGTGAGGTTAATGATTTTTGGAGAGTAGAAATTTTAATAAATTTTAAACTTTTAAATGAATAAGATAAGATTTCATGTAGGATGAATTAATTTGTAGTAGGCCACACAAGTAATTAGGTTAGAATGAATGAACATTTATCTAAAAGGAATACTAAAATTTTGAAAACAGATAATTATTGTGACATTTTTGTAATATTTGATATTTTATTTAAAAAAAATGCTTTTATTAGCATATTATATCTTTATTTGTCATATATAATAGCACACCTCTCTTTTACCACTTTTAGTTATCGTGGATATGACAATTATTTTGTAGAAAAATAAATTTAAACTATTAATGTCATTTGAAAGTTATTTTTGAATTCTTATTTGATTCAAAAAAAATTGAAGTAGTTGGATGATAATGAATTAAGAAAATTTTGCACTAATTTTACAACAACTTTTTCTCGTGATAATGTGTTGGATGTGAATTTAGATGATTTTTTTAAAATTAAAAGTGCTACAAATGACTTTGTAAAATAAGTTAATGTTATGTGATGAAATTCTTGAATTTATTAAAGTTGCATAATGTTCTCTAAATGTTTTGATTGTTTATCAAATTCTATTCATTGTATCTGTGACTGTAGCATCAGTTGAGAGTAGTTTTCTAAAATAAAATTATTGAAAACCTACTTAAGGTTACCAACGTCACAAAAAAGGTTGAGTGATTTACCTATTTTATGTATCGAGAATGATATGTTGAACATTTGATATTATTATTAATGATTTTACAACTAGAAATGTGTGAAAAATTGTTTTAATGATTATCTGCGTGTTTGATAGTGTAATTCTCTTAATATTTTACAATATGATATTATTGCTCCTACTGATATTTTGTCTATACTATTACTATTTTTAGTAATTTTATTGCTACTAACATTTGCGAGATGTTGTTACCTATTATCACGACCATTTAGTATTTTATTGAGTATGTAAACTTATAATCTGACTTACTTATATATGGATATGAAATTTTAATAACAAAAATATGTTTTTAAATTTCATATATTTATACGAGTTATTAGGACTTTTTTTAAAAACTTTTTTGGGGACCAATGAGACCGTGACATTGCCTTACCTAAACCAAAAATATTTGACCCTACTTTTAGAAAGCCCTCTCTTCCCAATTCAATATTTGAGCCAGAGAAATGGTGCTTTTGAAATGTCCTACGATCCAATTATCCAAAATAACAAAAGATAGACGGCGTAGAATGGAAATGACTCGCGGGCAACGGTAAACGGCAAAAACGGTCAGTAAAAGGCTGACAAGGGAAGCATAAACCGGTACGAGTGCATTTGATTTGCCACTTTTTTTTTCTTCTTCTGTCCTATCACCTTAAAAAACAAAACTCCGTCAATACATGTATCATAAATTCATAATATATATAGCTATCTATCACATACACACAGCCAAAAGCTCCCAACTTTGACCAGACACACCTGACAAGAAAACTGGGTCCTGCCTAGTTTCTAGGCTCAAAGCTTGCTTAAATAAATTTGCAAAGGAACAAACTTTATTCATGAATGAGCTACGCCAAATTTCTGTTCTGTTAAATGTTTTGAGTTCCTTTACTCCATCTCTTGCTTGATCCCCAAACAGAGAATTCGAAAGAGGTAGTGTTTTCTTAGCTTCAGGAATATTTAGATCGCCCTTCTTGTAAGTCTCTACTTTGTCCACCTTTTTTTCTTATCATCCCTTTTCTTGGGTTGATGCTTATTCCATTTTTTGTCCTCGTCTTGGTAAAGCTCTCATCTTTTCTTTTTTCTGACTTGATCTTTCCTTCATTCTCCTTTTCTTGTTCTCTTTGTTTCGTTTCTGGGTACACTCTCTTTCTTATTCGTGCGACTTTTCGGCACGTCTTTCTTAACTGGATCTTTTCCATTTCTCGTGATTGTTTTGCTCTCTGTGTGATTTGGTAGCCTTTTTTGTTTCCTTTTCCCTTATTTGTTCTTCACAATGTTGCTGCTGCCCTTTTTTGTTTTCTCCCCTTTACCCTCCTGACATTTTTGAACTCTTTTTGATCCTTTTAGATCTTGTTCTTTAGGACGCTTTAGCTCTTTTTATTTAACTTCAAACAATTAATTTTCCAAATTCGCTTCTTCAACTTTTAAGGTGTTTGTTTCGTGTGTTTCTTTCTTCTGGAAACCAAATTCCTTGTGCCGCATTTTCTTACATTCTTTTCTGTCCAGTTATATGCTTTTTTTTTTGTTTTGATTTGGTTTGGTTCTAAGAATGAGGAATTATGGTTTTCAGGGCCTTGAGTGAAGAAACGCGACAGCAACAACTCCTTGTGCTGGAAACTGGATCACTGAACGTTAAAACGAACAGTGGAAATTGATTTTTCACAGGCTGTTTGGAGAAATTAGTGATGGGTGATCATTTTGTATTGTTGGTGGATCGCTTGATAACTGAATCCACGTTGGAAGCTGCAATTGAAAGCACAAACCGGGCAATGCAAGCCACGATTTCGAAAATTGAGGACATCAAAACTGACAAGTGTTCCCAGAAAGTTGATTTTGGAGACATATCAACTCCAAGGAAATTGGTGGAGTGCAGGATTTGCCAGGATGAGGATGAAGATTCAAATATGGAAATACCGTGCGCATGTCGCGGCAGCTTGAAGGTTCGTTTCATTAGCCTGCTGTTCATTGTATAGTTAAAAGCCCGAAGATGTCAACTCTTCTTTTTTATATAGCGACACGTAAACATATTTTATAGTTTGAATTGTGAAACAGTTTTGGTTCAAATCTTTTTTCTTTTAATTTACTTGCATGTTTGGGATGCCAAACTTGAATATTCTTATGGAGTTTTTGTCTTCAAAAATTATGCTGTCATCTAGATTTGAGTCAAGTCTTCGCGTTTGACTTTTTCGGCTTCAGACGGTAGAATAGACTAGATTAGGTCTACCACCTCTTTCTGGGTAAGTATGAAAATGACAGGATTATGAGCGTCGTCTAGAAGTCCCCATCCCTTCAGTCCAAAAAGGAAACAACTTTTTCCGTTATGCAACCAGAACAATTTGATTTTTAGTAAGGTCTATATATGGATTTTCCTCTACATAGGTGACTTTTTCCTGAAATAAAGAGGTCAATCAGAAGTTTGTGAATAATGTTTAAGATCCAGTGACATTTTGTAGCAACTGGAGGTTTTGGAGATTCGATTTACTCATCATGAAAAATGGAGCTTTTCACATGTCCAACAAAAGCTTGATGGTTTCATCTTAATCTCAAATAATTGTTGGGCAATTGGTTGCATGGCTTTAGAAACCCTACAACTGCTGATAGCATAACTGGCAATTGAAGCATTATCTCAGTTGTTGAGAAGGAATGCCTTTCCTGTTTGAGTTACCTGAATCCACTCCACAATCCTTTGAAACTTGGAATATTTTGTTTTGGTCCCAGAAACTATTAATGTAGTTATTCCATCATATTACTTTTGTTGCCTTTCCTTAATTGTAGAATGTTCACTGTTTAAAACAGTGAGATATGCCACTTTAAAACAGTCTGTTTTCCTTTGTGTATTCTGAGACTAAAATGTAATCTATTGCATTGGATGATCAATCTGATTCTCCGTGCTTGCAGCACGCTCACCGCAGATGTGTACAGAGGTGGTGTAATGAGAAGGGCAACATTACATGTGAGATATGCCACCAGGTGGGTTCATTCACGTAGATATAAGTTTTTCCCAAATGTCTATGCTTCTTGTGGTAGGCTTTCTTTACATTTATTATATTTTCTATTTATCCTGTGAATGTCAAATTGCTAAATGCCTTTTTGATGTTATGAATTTCAGCAATTCAAGCCTGGTTATACAGCACCTCCGCCCCTGTTCCAACTTGGTCGTATTCCTTTGAACTTCAGGTAACTAGAGGATGTACTTGGTTTTGTTTTTTGTCTTCACGGTCACCAATCACCAGGGACTCAAAACTTCACTTTTACGTCATTTTTGTATCAGGGGAAACTGGGAAGCATCTAGAACGGATTTACATAGTCCGCGATTCATAGCAATGGTTTCAACGGACGGCAACTTCCTAAATACTGACTATGATGATGAAGATTCAAGTTCAAGTACAAGAAATGCAATCTTATGCCGGTCGGTTGCTGTACTGGTAAATATCTTCCTCTTTGCAAACTTTGATGGTTCTCATCTTTTGTCAACTTATTTTGCACAAATTTATTAAAAGCTAAATGTTGTTGAACCAAAGATTGAAAGTGCTTTGTGCTAGACACTAATTAACTCTGATTATTTTGCTTTATGATCATAAGGTTAAGGTTCATTCACGGTGTGTGATTTTTTGCAGCTAATGGTTCTTTTGATCTTAAGGCATACGCTCCCACTTATCCTTACTGGAAGCAGTGATGTCTCTTTCCCATTATTTATGGTAGGAATGTGAAATATTATAAATTCAAGAAAAAGAAATCAACAAATAATTTTCTGTAATGTTAAACTCACTCTTTCTTTACTTTGACAGTTGATACTTCTGAGGACCGCTGGAGTTATTCTTCCAATCTATGTCATTGTAAGAGCAGTAAGTGCACTACAGCGACGCCGCCACCGAGTGAGTTTAGCTACCATATTCGCGTCAATTGTGAAGATATGAAGCATCATTAATCACCACTTAATGCTTATTTGAGTTTTAAACATTCTTGTCTTTGTTTCTTCATTGATCAAACAGGTTGCTCCAAGTTCATCTTTCACTCTATCTGATGAAGAAACTGAGTTACCAGTTCTGCAAACTGAGACTCATGTGGTTAGTTTTCAATAATCTTTCTGCGAAGGAAAGGTAATATGGGATCAGAAGCAGCTGCCAACCTTAATATTGTGAAAGAGAAGAAGATTCCAAGTTCATTTTCTGAAGCACAACTGGAACTGTTTGAGAGTAGTTCTCTTCTGTATGATGCCAGAAGCGACAGAACACCAATTATTACTGGGTTTTAAAGTGGGAATTCTATTGTTGCCTCTCTCTTAAGAAGTTGTACGGTTAGGTAACTACTTCTCTGTATATACAAACAATTTACTTATTGAAAAAAGAAAGATACAAGATAGAGAAAATGACTGTGAAGTTAAACCGGCGTATTGGCAAGTACAGGCAACCGATTCTTTGTGTGCGGCCTTTTTTTTAAGCATTTAAATGTGAAGTTGATCTAAATGCCTATTCAATGTGGAAATCAGATGAGCAAAAAAACATCATTGACCTGATTTTTTTTCTTGTTAAGGGAGGACGAGGAAGACGAACACGTACTCGATACTATTAATCACTCGATATTTTTTGCGCCTTTCAAGTCCTAGCTAAGGTTACTCAGTTTTGTGACAATTGGCATATTGGGAATGGTCGCATCAATAATGTGCCTAAGTCAAAAAAGATGACGATGCTTATATGAAAATGAAACCCAAATATGGATTTTCTGTAGAAGGAAATGGCAAAGATCAAATGGAAGTTGCAAGCAATAGGCAAACAGTCTCCCTGCAGGGGTCAAGAGATTAGGGTCCATGTGATTTGAGGGAGCATTATAAAATTTTTGCTACGGAAATAAACCATTTGCTACTTCTATACATAGCCGAATAGGAGTTATTACATTGCTGACTCGTTTCCCTGGGGACCTGGAGGAGACTTCTGCAATTTGGAACTGAATTTCACACAAGAAAATTTCGGCATGAAAGGAATTGCAGAACATTCGGGAGTGAATCAGATGAACTTGCTCAGATGGACAGTTCATGGGATCAGAGAAGAAGCCTGCACTGCCAAAAGCATCAAAGCTAGATGGAATCTATGAGGCTGGGTCGACAGGGACTAGTAACTCACATCAATCCCATTTCCCAACTACTATGCTTGCTTGCCTTCAAATTTAGCTTTCTCTAAGGACTGGATCATCAGCAATCCCTATCCAGCCTTAAATGTAGCTAAGAATACTTGAGATAACCTGATTCAACTATTGTCAGAGCCTGTGGATGTGCAGGAGTCACAAAGGACTCGACTCGACTCGACTCCATAATACAGCAACCATATGCTTAAAATGTGTTTTCACATATTTAAGAAGACCCGTAACTGAAGTACAAGTAAACAAGTAACAAATGAGCAGCTTTATCTTCCAAACGTAAGATTAAGATATGGATCTGTACAGTCCAAATTAAAACATTCTTGAGGAAAATTGCGGGTAAGGTTACAAAGGAGGACCTCAAAGCAGGTCTCGTGCAAGCTAGCAAGGTTGTGATCTGAATTCCTATTCTGACAGTATCACTCTCACCCGACTGGGCACCTTAAATAGCGGTGTATACTTTTGTCCGTTAACTATCTAGTTCCGGCTTCCTCCTTGGCCTGAAATATTGGGGAAGGAAAACAAATAAGAAAATTCTCATTTTCTAACAATCAAATTCCACTCTCCCTCTTTTCTTTTCTTTTTTTCCAGGTTATACTTTTTCATTAGATTCTATTAGAAAAAATATATTTTTGGAAACGCTCACTACACTCCAAAATATCATATGTTCTTTAAAGAGTGTGGGTGGTAATACTTCCGACTCTTCTGCTGTGAACGCCAGTAGCAAGCAAGCGCTCCAAATGCACAGCTTGCAAAAGCAATCGCCAAGGCAGCCCCCACAGGCACAACAACTGCATTAGTTGAGGCTACTAACTCTTCAAGAGCTCCATCAGTCACTTCTTTCTCAACACTTCCTTTGTCTTTGTACAGAGATGTCAGGGTTTTTCTATAATAATTTTTCAAGAACTTGTATACTTCATCCTCATCCCAATCAATCTGACTCAATCCACTTCCTCTTCGACTACGAGACCGATAACAAGTTGAGCATAGCTGTTTTGGAGGCCATATGAGCTTTGGGAACTTGGGATCACCAGTTCCCAGAGACGATTCTTCCTTCATTAACCTTTCGTTGACTTTATTGTGAGTGTTCCATAACCAAAGTGCAAACTCCCGAGATGAGTTTAAAGGATGACTAACACTGCAAAATTAGTTGAACCCATAATTAGTAAGGAGCAACAACAGCTTATAGCTCCCTATTCTGAGTTTCCTTACCTTGAACACATGCGGTAAAAATGTTGACGACATTCCTCACAAATAAAGAAGTTGTGAATAAATTCACATATAGATGTAAATACAAATTGGCTCTCTCCGTCCTCAATATGTACTGAAAGTGAATGGAATAGAACCCATAAACCACAGCTGCAAATGAAAAGACAGATGAACCACTGAAGGTAAGTTGTTAAATACAACGTTAGATTATCTTATAGTTGCTTGTGCAGGACACTAACTTTTCTGAGTGTTATATTCTCTACTAAATTTACCTACCTAAAGCCCCTGGTATCATTCCTGCTTCCACGACAAAACATCTGGAAAGGATCACCATAAGCAACTTAGAATATATATAGATATCAGGTATCTAATGTACAACAACAACAACAGCAGGAAGCAAGAGTTAAGTTCAATAGGAAAACTGATGCTAGTTTAGATAACCACACTAAGGCATAAATGAATGTCATGCTCAGTGAATATCAATCACCTGTTTCTTGAAATCGTTAGTATAACAGGAAATTCATGGATCATATAATTATTGATGCTTCATCATCATATAGAACTTCAAATTGAATGGACCGTGGTATGATATGGCAATGAAAAGATTTATCAACACAATAAGCTCAAAGTTTATTAATTATAAACATACTGAAAAATTGTTAACTTACAATCAATATATCCAATAATTGAATCAAAGTTCAGAAAATGCTAAGCATCGTTCCAAAACTTGAAGAAATCCGATGGGGGCATTTATAGATTGCAGAAAGAATCAAGAGCCAACATTCCAGTAAACTATGATTCAATAGGAGTGATGACTTTGAATGGTGGTACAACCAGTAGAAAATTACAAGTGAATAGTTTAAAGTGTTTCATAAAAGAAAAACACAAAAGCATGCACTCTGGACCTATATCATGGTTAGTCCGCTAATGTAATAGTCCTTCAATCAGTTACACAGAAATTCAAACGTGTCTGATGGATGTAGATTGCACAAGCAGATTTGCAGACAAAGATCAAAACTGCACTAAGCACATAACTGCCAGCTCTGAAGGAAAAGTTGGGGAAGCATTTAAATTGCATCATTTTAGGTCAGGCCCTTCATTCTAAGGGAAAATAAATTTCTACCTACCCAATATCCTCGAGGAACTTCTTTTCCACAAATTGGGTAATCCATCAGGATGCCTTTGCTATTACCAGCACGTTCCTCTTTACTCGTAGGCAATATATCTGGGGGGCATAACTCATCAAAATTTACCAGAACTTCTGCACTGCCCTTCCGGCACCTAACACACAAGACTAATCTAAAGTGAACAAAAGAAGGAATCACCACATCTACAAAGAATTCTGTTCCGTAAAGACGCCTTTACCTCTTGGAAGGATGATGAGCAACTAAAAGCTGCAGAAATTTGATAAGTGATGCCCGAGTTTCTAATTTTACCATCTGCATAGAAAGATTATCAATTATAGGTGAAGTAAATCAGACAACAGGAACATGATCAAATAAAGTATGTATATCAATTACAGGTGAAGTAGATCAGACAACAGGAACATGAAGAAACATGATCGAATAAAGTCCATACCTTGAGTTGAAATATAATCTCAAAGGCTGTGGATGTCGCCTCCTCAACATCATAGACAGCACGTGCGATCTTTAAACAACCATGTATAGCAGAAATTTAGCATTTGTTACGTGGACAAAATGACTTTTTAAATAACCAAAATTAGGCAAACAACCTGTCCAGGGTCTGATATATTCGAAGAGAGATTCTCATTTTCAAATTTCTGATCATCCAAACCATATGAACTGCATGAAATTAGAAAGAAAGGTAGAATTCAACTAATAAAGAAACTGAAGAAAGCATAACAAGGAGTGAAGCTACAGACATTACTGTGGAAATAAGTTCATCTACATATATAGCTTCCTCAATGAAAACTGGAACAAACATTATAAATATGCACTTATCAAATTTGTAAAGTTTCCCATAGCAGAGGGAAATTGAAACAGATCAACTAATTTGTTTCGTCCCCATATATCTTCCACCCAAATAATCCTTGATGCATTTCTCAGATCAAAGATAGAATAAGGTCATTTTTAAGTTAACCATCAACATCGGAGCAGACTGAATCTTAGGAAACTATTCTTGATAACAATTTATCATGTTAAATACAAAGCAAAAAACAATTCAAACAGTCATGATTTAATCAACTGTTGCTTGTTCTGGACACTACATACCTGCCTAATTGCTTATTAATCCAATTAAGCAACCGTTCAGCAGTCCGTCCGTCATCAATTACAGAAATTTCACTTTTCTCTTCCTTAGGTTCCCAACCACCAAACACGAATTTAGACGATGGGCCCCAAAAAAGCATAGGATAATGACTTACAGAAAATTTATCACAGAGTTTACTATTTGCCTGTGCTGCCAAACAAGTCAAAAGGGGACAAATCATCACAAAATGATTTTAAATGCAGGAACATTAAGGAAGATATGAAAAATAACAGATTCAGCAGTTCTAGCAGTAGAATTCCAAAAGATCAAGGCAGAAACCAAAGATATGCCACACTAGCAATAACAGCAATACTTATGATCTCCCCATCTTCCAATATTGATAAAATCAAAGGCTCTTATCAAATTCTGAAACTTCAATCGAAAATATATCACAACCTCCACATGTGAATTTGACCTTAGAAGGAACCAAGATTTGCATTAATATTACAAAGTCAAGAACCTCACAGTTAGAATTGTACTGGTAATAACTAATCACTAAGAAGATGAAAGGATCTATTTGGAAATTCAAGTAATGTGTTGCATGTCCTTGGTGGAAATAATCCTAAAATACATATAAATAAGTTTTTGATAGTTTTGCGAAAATAATGTTCCGCCTGATGTATGAGCAAAACATGCAAACTTATTATTAAATACTCCACCAACCAACTCATAACCAACTTTATTTCATGGATCTAAAGGCACAGCCTCAAATCACAATTATGGTGAAAGATGCTGAGTTTTAATAAGCAGCATTCCATCCAAGAAACACAGGCCACCTGCAACTAGGATAACTTTAAGCCACAAGACCAGAAAAGTTTGATCAACATGGTCCTTGTTGGTAATACTATAAAATCTAGAGAAAAGAACAATGGAAACAAGGTAAATCTCCTCTAAATGAGTATAATGTAGCATTGAAGTGTTTTTTCTTTTAATTTCAGAGAGCAAAATGTTAGGCATGTGACCCACCACAAGACCTATGAAATAAAAAAGGAAAAATCATTCAAAAGCTGGTTCAGTACAGAGAAAGTAAGATTATTCTCAAAACATTCCTACTGGAAATTTAAAAGACTAAGCCCGTGGTGACTGCATCATGCTTGATAAAGAAATCATGGTGAAAGAAACTTGAGGAAGAAAGATACTAATCCAGAAAAAATGTGAGTAAGTTTCTCACTGATGTGCTGATGAAACTCAATGTGATTTATAAGTGAAATGTAGGCATGATGATGGTTGGCATTAACAACAAAAAACCGGAATCAATATGTCATGCTTGATTTCCATGACAAATACTGCCTTAAAAAATAAACATATATTGCTGTTACTTTTTCTGATTTTGGATCTCATAACAGTATAAATCTGTTAAACAAATGGGAAAAAGACACCACGGTTGACAACTAAACACACTACTTCTGCAAAGTAGTAAATCTCACTGTGCAGGAACACAAATACAAACCCTCAAATAATTGAGCAATCAGAGCTTGCATTAAAGAAATGGAGATAACATAGACATTAAACCTTCAATGCGCAGTCCACCCTTGTCATCAATACAATACCAGGATGCACAGCATCAGGTCCATTAAAAAGCCTTGCAACTTTTTCATAGTGCGGCTGCATTTTTGAAGTTCGATTAATAAAAATAGTAATTATCCAAATTAAGAAAGGAATCATTCCTCAGAATACCTTGTAATTTCTGCAAGCAGGACACCTGAAAAACAGAAGTTCAAAGAGAAAAATAACATCAAATGGCTTATCTTGACATAAGAGATGCTACACACATAAAATTAAACAAAGGAAAAAACTTTAAATAGGCTAATCCAAAATCAGATGATAAATATAGCCTATAACGCAGGAATTTCAATATCTCCGAAATTTATATTACATTTTGTGCCTACTATTACCAATGTTTCAAACTTTGATTTTACGGCAGAGGAGACACGAGTAAAGATCTTTTCTCATGAAGAAATAATTAATACCAATAATCAGAGCAAATTTTGTTGATAAGAAGTATATTATACATGAATTGTCAATGCTGCCTACTAAGATAAAAAGGAAGAGCAATAAGAATGTACAAACTGCTGATGGGCACAGTTTCATAGATCATGCTTAGGAGGACATAACAGAAAACCAAAAGAGAGCCAGAATAAGTGGTATTGACATCCCGTGACACTAGTATACAACTAACAGTCAGGTGGAGAGGTTATAAAAGTGATCATAACCAACTCGGAGAACAGATCTCGCTATCCAAAATTCTCACATTCAGGTTAACTGTCCAATATCACGATAAGAGGCAAAAAGGTTTTATCGCTTGAAAAGAATGCAGCGTTCAACGTTGCCAATTGTCTCTAAGTTTCCTATTGGCATTAACTGCTTAATTTCTCCAGGAGGATAATCACCCTATTCAGTCCTCTAGAGACCAACAGGCTGCTCAAAAGGTGGAACATCATCATCCCTTCAACTGATGCATTGCCTAAAGAGAATAAAAGAAGAATCTTCTTATTCAAAAAGATATTACTTTTGTCCAAACAAGGGCTACAAAATTAAGCCGCAGAATTCCATCATCCCCCCACCAAAAAACAATCATCAGAGCCACGTACACGCGCCTGTTTAACCAGGCAAAGCATCAAACAAGTCTTATCTCATTAATCCAATCCATTCAACCACCATTTCCACTCACCTCAAATTCAGTCCAAAAATATAAGCTGAACATAAACTTTCAAACTACATTATTAAAAACAGACTAAAAACAATAGATGTGAGGATCAAGCGTATAAGAGAACTGACCAGTGGGCGAAGAATTCGACAACAGCAAAAGAAGCCGGCGTGTCCCTAAGAACTGTATCAAAATTCGTGACATTTAACTCAACGGCGAAGTCCGACGGCGGCTTGTTCTCGTCGCCGATTGCTCGGAGGATAGAGCGAGATCCTGACGCAGCTTTAGAGGAAGGAAGTAAAAGGGTGCACATTAGCAGAATCATACATATCTGAGACATAGACATCTGACTTTGGACACAACTAACACAGCGCGAGAGACGAAGAGATTAGAAATGGGTTTTCGTTTTAAGGTTATGGTATAGGTGATAAAATACTATAGGCTTTAAACATCAACGGTGCAGATCAGATCAAGTTTTCATTCGTTCTAATCTATTACATATTAATATTTTATTTGCTTAGGGAGTGGTTAAGGTAAACGTTGAGGTGGGGCATGGCTCTGAAGTTTGCTATTCTCAGTTTCATGGATGCCATTGCCATTTGCCAATGTTTTTTTATTCGCAAACTTGGACTGTAACAAAGTCCAAGTGCAATGATTTATATCAACGGGATCTTGTGAGGCTCATGCTTCTGTTTAATTATTAATTCTCCTTAATTTATAGGACAATCATTTTAAAACTATTTTGTTATTTTAGAAAACAAATTTACTAATTCTGTATAAATCATGTACTTATATTTCTTTAATAGTAAGGTGGTATGATATAATTTAATTAGAAATTTTGTTGTTTCTCTACGAGCCTATTGGGTCAGGGCCAGTAATTTGAATACCGTATCATACTGGCCATTATCAGTTGTATAGGCTAAAAATTGGTATTGATCAAAAGAGTATCATATCGGACTTTGGTACCAATCGGTACTGGCTTTTTCAGTTGGCACTGACCTGACCAGTAACAAAAATACTAGTCAAATATCAGTCATAATTTTAATTTTAAAAAATTATAACTAAATTAAAAACTTAAAATATCTCCCATATAAATTCTATACATAAAAAGAAATATGATAAAATTCTCTATGGTTTATTTAATAGTAAAGATACTAGAAAAATGTATTAAATAATGTTTTTATGTAATTATACTTATACAATATGATTACATATTATATAAAAATACATTAGTTTAACATAATTACAATATTTTAATAAATATTTTTAAAATTTATATGTTTCATATTTCCGATGTATATAATTTTTAGTGCATATATTTGAAAAATTATTATAATAACTTTTGAAATATATAAAGATAACATTTAAAATTATATTCACTTAATAGAAATGCATTTTTTTACTTTGTATTATTCTTAATTTTATATTTATATGAGAGTTAAATAATCTTTTTCTATCATAATTTATGAGAAATATATGAAAATAATATTGATAAAGTAGAAAATATTTGTTATATTAAATTTATATTATTATGAATTTTTAGATAGGATTAAATTAAAGTAAAAAATTATATGACATAATATATTGAAGAACAAATTTGCAATTTTATAAAAACTAGAGACTATTTTATAATTTTAAAAAATTATTAGAAATGATACCTAATATTGATCGATATCGGTACCTTATCATACCGGAACTAGTCTGGGCAATTTCAAGGTCCACTTAACATGAAACTTCTTAAGACCAATCCTAAACGTTAAATTGTCATTTACAAGCAAACTTACTAAAGAGCAATCCTAAACTTTAAATTGTTTTATCATTTTCTGATATTCTAATCCATCCCAATTTTCCATTTACAATCCACCAAATCATTAATTTCCTTCATAAAAAGTTTCTATTTTTAATTTAAGCAAATATTTACTTTCAATGAATTTGAGTCAAACACTTAGAATGCAATCCTCTGGAACGATAATTATTTAATTATTATATGTTGGGAGGTTTTTTCATAGCTTCTTTTGTCATATTTGTTGTCTACTTCATTATGTAATAGTATTATCTTGATTAATATTTTATATTCATTAGTGATGTTTGAAATAGTTAGGTTGACGTTTTTGTTAGTTTATGCCCTATAACCAATCAGTTTGATGCAATTTAGTGATATAATTATTTAAAGGCATTATCTATCTTATACATGTCAGATAAATATGATAAAGTTCATGTGGTAAACATAAATTATAAATGAAATTATAATGAGATAATAATAATGAGATTCATATTACATTTATTTATTATCCCAAATTATTGTTAATTATTATTCTATTGAGACTGAGCATTAATAGAACGTAAAAGACTGCCATATATTACGTTTTGTCCTTATGAAAGAAGTAGTCAATTTTATAAACTAAAGTATGGAGATACTTAAACAAATGTGTGAGTGCTTGTTAGATAGGAAGTTCACTGAACTGTCCCCGTAAGAGAAATCCATTTGAAGCATTGCTTTTATGCATATGAAAATTCTTATTGTAATGATTGTATAAATAATTATTTGACTTGAAATCTCTAAAGTATCTCATAGAGGGATCACTATATTTTGATACTACTTATGACCTATTCTAGTCAATGGTAGCTCAATTGGTAGTTATTGGATATAACGTGGACTATATAGAGGTAGTTAGTGATTAATATAAAGTTTATCACCCTAAAGTGATTAGGGAATGTGTTAGACCCTGAAACTTTTCTTAGAAAATTTCGAGCAGTACATGAGAAGTGTGGATAGTTTCATGTTTTGCTTTGGTGATTTTGGTAGTGAGAGACTATGAAATGGGCAGAATTAAGGTGAAAGTGATGAAGAACACGTATATATATATGTATATATATGTATAGTCTGTTATTGATGTTCATGATTAATCATGGATTATAATATCTTTATAGATGATATGGCGTTGAAAATGAAGTAGAGAAGATGATCTTGTTATGAGTTGTGATAAGGAAA
>JAOQMS010000178.1:9810200-9822489 GCA_027563885.1 Erythroxylum longipes
CTCCAATCACCTTTTTGGTCTTCCACATCCCAAGACAACATTTTACTTTCCCCTTTTTACCCTTAATGAATGTTAAATTCCACTTTACCCTTCCTTATAAGCTTAGGCTCTTTTAACCTTAAGTCATCTTCTAAAAATACCCTTATGCACCTTACAACATCCACACTTTAATTCCATCAATCCATGAATTAAATCCTCCTAATCTTGAAATAATAGTAATCCTCAATCAAAAATAATTTATCTAACAATACCAAAATTCATTCAAATCATGTTTACTACGATAAAATAAAAAAGAAAATTCAAGGCCAGACATTGAACATGTTGAATGGTTTTCTAAGATGGTGAGATGAGCTACCATGAATTATATGTATGATACCTACTATGAATGAAGGCTTGGTCTATGCTTCTTTAGGGCCTAACTGGGTGTCAGTATGAGATGAGCTACCATGATTATATGTATGATAACTAATATGAATGAAAGCTTGGTGTATGCTTCTTTGGAGCCTAACAAGGTGTGAGTTAATTTGAATGTTATTATAGAAGTTATGCCTATTATTCCCTTGAGATTATTAAACCATATGTCTAGATTTTGAACTATATATGAAAGCATGATGCTTGTTTTGAATTAGTCCTCATAGGCGGGCATGTGTATACATATTCTTAGATGTGTATGCTCCATATTCATTTGTCACATTAAGCAATGATTCTTCACTATACAAATATTTTCCTTTCACATATGTGGTTTTAGAATTGGCTTCACTTATATGGATATAACCTATTCCATGCCTATTATTGGAACCCTTTTAAGCTCCTAGTATGTTCTCTAGTTTTCAACTTCCCTTTGTAAACTTTAACAATGAGTCTTTGAGGGAATCTACTTCCTTTTTCAATTTTTCACTCTCATGCCTTAAAGCATTTAAGCCATGATCGTAATCAATGATCACAATTTTTAATGATTTAATGCTATACACTTCACTTTATATCTTTTCATTCTCATTCATGCATACATCTAATTGTTTTTTTAACTTTCTTGAGTTTAGAAGAAAATTTCTTCCTTTTCTTACTCATGATTTCTAAACTTTCAACTAATTCATCATATGTCAAATCAATACCACTACCAAACAAGTTAGGGTTGGATGTTACCTCATCATCGTCTATAATGGAATAATACATATGAGATATCTCTTTTTTTGAATACTCATTTTTTAGTTCACTTATGTTATCCCAATTAAGGCTTTAAATGTTGTCTTCTTATCCTTCTTATAGTTTCTTTTAAACTTCTCATTATCTTTAAATAGAGGATGTTGTGATTTATTTTGCTTGGTTTTCAAGGATTTATGTTTTAAATTACTTTTGCCTTCGTTAAAGTCCTTTATTTTTAAATATTTCTTCAACAATTCATTGAACTTTTTAGTTATTAAGACAATTTCTTCTTCATCACTTTCATTAGTTGATGTCTCTTCCTCTTCACTTGATTCTTCCTCTGAGATGTTCAATGCTGAATTCTTTTCCTTTTAGAGCATTGT
Organism: Erythroxylum longipes; assembly: GCA_027563885.1. Classification (NCBI taxonomy): domain Eukaryota; kingdom Viridiplantae; phylum Streptophyta; class Magnoliopsida; order Malpighiales; family Erythroxylaceae; genus Erythroxylum; species Erythroxylum longipes. The sequence goes on from JAOQMS010000178.1 coordinate 9,811,727, forward strand.
TTCTTGTTATATCTATTGGAGCCTCATTTTGTATATAAGGAGAGATCTAATAAGTTTCTTCAATGATAGTGTTGTTAGATCCTTGGCTTCTCTATCACTTTAGCTTCTCATATCTTCAGAAGTTACCTAAGCAATTTTCTTACCATTTCAACATTAGTATAGGTCTTTCTATTTGAAGGTATTAATTATATCAATAAATCTATTATACATGCTATATATAATTTCATCATGCTTTATTTGAAATAATTCATATTGATGTGTTAGTATACTTATTTTGCATTCCTTAACATGATTTAAGCTCCCGTGAGTAATTTCTAATTTTTGTAAAATGTCATAAGCATATTTATACATAAAGACCCTATTGAATTCATTTCTTCCTAATACAGCAAATAAGTTATAATCAACCATACTAGTCAAGGATATTAATATTTTTATCTTGAGGTTCTTATTCTTCCTTTAATTTAAGGACCTTTTGATCATATATGATTTTCGTAGGGACCATTTGAAACTGCTTCCTATAACTTTATACATTTGGTCATTAAAAATAACCTCATCCTAGTTTTTCAATAAAGGTAATTATTGCCATCAAAGAAAAGTATCTACTAATGCTTTATCCCTTTTGGTTGAATGATAATGTTGATACTCCTAAAGATGCCATTATGATATTTACTATAGGATTTCGATAAAAATAATAGCCCAATAAACCCAATCTAATACCACTTATTAGTCCTTAATGGCACCCAATGGGGGAGGGCATTAATTGGGTATTTATAAAATTCAAGAATTTTTCTAAAGAATACACTCAATTAACAACAATTAAAATAAATAAGGATGAAGAAATTGCTTAATATAAATTAACCAAATAATTGAATAATAACTTAAAGAGGATAGGACAAAGAGAATGCAAACCGATTTCTAGTTGTTTGACAAACAATTGTAACCTACATCTACGTCTAATACTTTTTTTTTATAATTCCACTGTAATTCTTATTTCAAGATGAAGAATAACCTTTATACAACCTTTCTCGGCAAAGTGGCGCCCTTTATAATCTTCTCCTAAGGTGAAGAGGAACCTTAATTCTACTTATATCACCTTTAAGTATAATAATAAAATTCCTCAAACAAATTTTAAACTAAAAATAACTTACTTTATCGCTTGAAAACTCTAAAGAGGCTCACTAGTACAAATATGAGACAATGATGCTCAAATGATTGAGAAACACTTAAAAATGTGTGTAACATACACCTAAATGCTTTTTGATGCTAACACCAATAAGAAAACAACTATTTATAGTGTTCTAAGACCCTTCTTAATCGTTAGAGGCAAGACGTAACCATTAAAAGACTATGGTATGTACTAGTTGACTAATATACTATATTGGTTAACCAGTATGAATTAAAAGCATTAGATTAACTAGCCATTGAGACACTGGTTGTCAACTAATACATAAACCAATGTTATAGCAAACTCACAGTATATCAATTGTAACAACTTTTAACATATATTATTTGACTAATAACTTATATAAATTGACTAGTCACCCTAAAACATAATTTTAACAGCTTTAAATGGTAAAAATCAATTTGTTTAAAGCAATTATAATTTAAACACTACCAAAAATGTTCCTTAATTTCGTTTGAGAGATAAAGAGGCTTTTATATTGAAATCAAAAGTTTCAATGCCTCTTGATGAATGGAAAGATTCAAGAAATAAAGTGAAATAAAATATTTATGCATGGTGAGTTTTTAGAATATCAAAGTGATTAAATGAGATTAGAATTAGTGTTATAAACTAAAGAATGACCTTTATAAGCCTTAATCTTCTTTGTTTCTTGGTTTGATCTTCATTTCCACAGTTGCAAACTTTAACCTCTTTTTATCAATTTGTGAGCTATCTTTTTGAGTTTGTGGCTTCATTTTATTCTTATATTGCTTTTTATCAATATAATAAACTCATTAGTAGTAATGATGTTATGATATCTTCTAAATATCAATTGGAACCTTCCTTAATACAACAAAATGTGTGAGTACTTGTTAGAGAATAAGTTCATTGAATTGACCCCATATGAGAAATCTACTTGGAACATTACTTATATGTCTATGAAAATTTTCAACATGACGATTGGATAATTAAGTAACATTTTGACTTGAAATCTTTAAAGTATCACATATGAGGATTGCTATCTTTTGATACTACTTATGACCTATTTCAATTGTTCTCAATTAGTATTGATTCAAGAAATCCTTGATCACGGTGAAATAAAACTTTGAGAATAATTTTCAAATGACATTAATTGAATTAATTAATAATTATGAAGAATAATATGATTAGACTCAAATAGAGTAAACATTAATTCCATGATCTATTTCTAATAAAAATATTGTATGATTAAAGGATTGAATTATATAGAAAAGTTATGCTTAGAAAGGTTCGAAGGAAATGACAAAAAAATGATAGTTTTGTAACAAGATATAAATTGTGATTCCAGTTTTATTATATTTTATATGTTAATTATCCTATAAGATAACATCCCCATCTAAATAGGACTTTGTCTGATAAGGTCTATCTACATCCCAATTAACAAAATAAAAAATTACACATGATCTATCCGCGGCTTCATTTGACAGCACATACTATAAATCGATCTCACAAGTTAAGAAAGGTGTTGTCTATAGGTTTTAACTCGATGATGATGGGCTGTTAATGATTCAGAGTAGTCAAGTTTATGTGCTAAGTTTCGGTTAGTGATATTGACTTCCAGAAAATCAAATAAAATTAATCATTCTTATTTCCTTATGTGTGAGGTCAGATCTCACCCTAATTTTTAACAACTTTTTGAATATATATGGATAAGAAGACTAGGGTTTGAAGTAGATAAATAAAACATTAAGGAATTAAAATTGTTTTTACCTCCTCTTAGAAATAAAGATATGGATTCGTAAATGTAAATTGAATTAAATAAGATAATATTTATTGATCTTTATTCTTTTCTAAGAATAGTTGGGAAGGAATTTTTAGGACTAGGAATGCTTCTTTATCGAGAATATATGAATATTGTTTTTATTGTTTTTTTGATAAATTAAATTTTTCATTGAAAATTAGAGAAGTGTATAGCTAGACACGTGGGATAAATCCACTTGAAAATACTGGAGTGTCTTGATTATAGCAAACGACATCGTTTGGAAGGAATTAAACGACAGACATTTAACATTTAGGGTATAACCACCCTCAAGTTTCTCAACTCTTCCTCACCTCCTCGTTTTTGGAAAGCAGAGGCGGACCTCTGGATGTGGGCTGGCAGTATGTATCCTCCGATGATCTCCTCCTCTTTTCATTGTAACGTGAAGCTCTCTTCCCAGGTAATAAACTCATCTTCAACTATTGCAATTCCTTACCACGATTAGGGCTTAACTAGATTGCTTCTTGTAATGTTCATCTATCTTTCTCATGGAGGTCTAGAGATTCGGCTCATCAGTGACGAGTCTGAAGGGAAGATCTTCTCTCAGGTAAGATTATCAACTTAAATTTGTCCCTTCTTTTATAACTTTGGGTCTTCCCGAATAACAAAGCCAAAATCTGGTGGATCTATAGTAATCCTTCATGAAGCTACTACCAATGAGGCAAACCGAGAACTCCCTTTCATTTCCATCAGGTAAGTACCAAAACCTCTTTTATTTTAGTAGTAAACTGTGAGTAAATGATGAAGAAATATTCATGATTACTTTCTGTCTTATTCTGAACTAAAACCAGGTAGTATGATGTTGAAATTACAATATATGAATATTGTTGAAATTACAATTCGGGTACTGTTGTTTTGGGGTTAGTAAGCGGAATAACATGTATTGGATTCATCATGAAAAATTTAGATATGTACAATAACTTACGGTAAGCATGACAAAACGCTTTGATCGTAGTGGGTTCCCTTAACTTGCACTAAAAGAGGAAAGAGTGTTGCCGTAAGTTCTTGTAACTCATAATTATATTAGAAGACAATTTTAATGCAAAGAAAACTGCCTTATAATGGGCCTTCTATTTTAGTTTTTGTATTAATAAGAAAGCGAGTTTGATTAAAGTTCAGATTTTGATTTTCTATTAAATGTTTTTGACTAAGATTTTGTTTTAATTTTTTAATTTTTCATATTTTTATAATTTATGAAAACTATAAAAATATATTTATCAAAATTTAATATAATATTAACTAGATATAATTATCTTTATTCAATATTAGTTACTGAAAAAGTTTTTATCATCATCATTTAAATATTTAATAAATATTTTAATGTTCAAATTTTTTAAGAATTATTTTATGCAAGATATAAATTATTTTTAAATAATAAAATTCTGATTTTAAAATTTAGAAATTTGAATAAAACTTATTTTCAAGTTATTTACATTTAATATTATTAATAAGAATATGATTAAAATTTTTATAAAAATAATATATGAAATATAATTATATAATTTTAATTAATTAATTTTATAATAAATATAAAATTTAGAATTATTAATTATTCATATTTAGTAATAATATTTTTGTTAAATAAAAATAAAATAACTTTTGTTATTATAACATATAGTTTAACTAAGTCAATTATTTGTATTGAAATAAATATTACATGAAATATATGAGAACTGTAATTCAATTTTATTTATGTAAGTAATGATTAGTTTTTATTAATTAATATTCTTAATCTATAAAATATATAATTATTAAATTGATTTAATTTTAGTTATTTATTTTATTTATAAGTATTGATAATAAATGAATAATTATATTAATGCTACATCTAAAAATTTTTATTTAAAAAGCAGAAACCAAATTATCTACAGAAATAAAAAATAATTATAGAAAATAATAATACTAAATAGATTCTTATGTGAGATCTAACTTGAATTTTGGCGGAAAGCAAACTTGCATAAGCAAACCAACATTGGATAGGGACATAAGTTTGATATTAGGCTCATACTAATCAGAGGGATTGACTCTCTTTTGTACGAGGTCTTGAGTTCGAGTCACCACAAAGGAGGAGAGAAGGGAAAATTTTCCTGTTGATGATCCTCTAGTCTCCTGGGCATGCTCCTTGGTCGGATCAAATGCGGACGTCTCGCTTCTAGCGGCAGTGCGAGAATTGGAACTACTAGAAACCTGAGGCTAATGGGAACCTGATGCTGAGCAGGGCCAACGATCAATCAGCAGTCGATCAATTAGTATGTGACGACTCCTTATGCACAAAAGTGTACATACTACGTAAGAACCTGAGGGATCTTAGGGTTCCAGATTTACATCCTCTAGGGTTCTTGGGGTGGGGTCTTAGGAGCTTAGGATTAGTCCGGTAAAACGGAGATACCTAATGTATATTTAAAAAAAAGTAGGTCAAGACTAGACTCGTGAAACAAAATTCGAGGATGTGATAGAAATAGAATTCCATTGTCCTTAGACTTCTTACAAGTGACTTTAATCTATAAATACCTCGACAAAGAGAAGGAGGTTATTGTCATACTATTCTCTTAGTATTGCTTTCTTACAGTAATAAACAATCTATCTCCATGTATGTGGATGTATGTCACATATTGGTCAAACAACATAAGTTCTATATTTTCTCTTTGTTTATTTTCTTCGTAAATTTTCTCTTTATGAAAAAATTGGTATCAAGGCCTAATATTTCTTTGCGAATCTAAGGTTTTCTACAAAGATTTCTCTTCACAAGTTTGATATTAAGAAATTTAATTAATCTAGTGATTTCACTTTGTAGGATATGAAGAGATGCTTCAAAAAGGATATACAACAATATTGGGAAGAGAAGAAAAAAATGCCAGAGAGTTTAGCTACATCAGAGAAAGAAAAGATTTTATCAAAGGTGCACAATGCTACAATATTGAGTTTAGAAGATAAAGTCTTGAGAGAGGTGGTTGATGAAATAATTGTTGTTTTGCTATCAAAAAAACTTGAAAGTAAATATTAGAAGAAATTCCTATCAAATCATTTATATCAAAAGCAACATTTGCATACTTTCAGGATGACATAAAATATACAAACAAAAGATCACATTGATAATTTTAATCAAATCTTCTTATATTTACAAGGTGTTAGGGTCAAAATTGAAATGGGAGTAAAGCTACAATCCTTTTGTGTTTCATACCTAATTCATATAAAAATTTTATTGATAATATGTTATATGAGAGACAAACCATTTTGATAATGATGCCAATGATGCTTTGTAGTCTAAACAATTGAAGGAAAAAAAATCTATAACATTTATGAAGATGGATCAAATTTAGGTCTAGTTGTTAGTAGAAGTATGAATAAGGAAAATAATACTAGAAATGGGAGAATGATCTAAATCTAATTCTAATGTTGTTTGATGCTTTAACTATAAAAAGAAGGCACTTTAAAAGGTATTGTCCATAGTAGAAGAAGAGAAATGACAAAAATGAGACTAATGGAAAAGTAAATATTACTATAAGGAACATTAAGTGTCTAGTATATTCTTAAGCTACAAAAAAAGAATTTTTATAGGCTCTCATGATATTTAAAGTTATAAGTTTTCTACTGGTGATGGACAGCTTAAGATGTTAAAGGGTTCCATAACTATGTTGAAAAGAAATTTAAAGTATAACATCTATGTCTTAATAAAAAAAACTGTAATAGTATCAATGATTATCTCTTAATCTGAAAGACATAATAATGATAGTAAAAAGTTATAAATTTGTATAATGGATCACATAAGTGAGTAAGGGCTTAAAATATTGAGTAAGAAAGGATTGTTGGATAAACTTGTAATTGGGAAGATAAAATTTTGTGAGTTTTATGTTTTTAGTAAACAATGTAGGGTTTTGGTTTGGTAAGCATATTTCTATCATTTTTATTATATTCATTAAAATTGATGGGGTCCTACTCTGATTTAATCATATGGAGGATGTAATTACTTTGTTATATTGATTGATGATTATTCTAAAAAACTTATGCTATATTTTTTAAATCAAAGGATGAAGTATTTGGAAAGCTTTAGAAGTGGAAGATAATGGTTGAAAAATGTACTAGAAGTCAAGATACTCATAATAGATAATGTGTTAGAGTTCCATAATAAGCCATTTAATGAGTTTTGTATGAAGGTATGATGAGCTATCATAAGATACGTCATCCCATAATGAAATGGAGTTGTAGAATGAATGAACTAAACACTTCCATAGTGTGCTCGATGCATGTGATTAAATGTGGGCTTTCAGAACAATTTTAGGCTAAAGTAGTTAATTATGATGCTTATTTCATGAATAGTTCTCAATTGAGTGTAATAAATTTTAAGGTTGCTCAAGAGGTATGATATTATACTCCTAACTATTTTAATCTATAGATATTTTGTTGCCTTACTTATGCTCATGTTAATGATGATAAGCTAGAAACTAGGATAATGAAATACATATTTCTAAGTTATGCTACTGTAGTTAAAGGGTATAGATTATGGTGTACTAGTAAGGATAAAACTCTAAGATTTGTTATTACCAGATATACTTTTTATAAATCTACTGTGCTTAGCCAAAAATGAAATTTCGATGATCTCGTAGGTAAAAAGATCAAGGTGTAGACTAGAAGATTGAGTTTGGAATTGAAACTTTGAGGAAGATAGTTATAAATTAGTCCCCAGATGTGTGGGAGGAATAATCACAAAGTATATGAGCAAGAAAAATAACAGGGAAAGTAAACAAAAAACTTGTGAGAGAGGCAGTGGATAGTAAAGAAGGATCATAATGGTTGTCTGCCATGAATAAGGAAATGAAGTATTTGTATAATTTGAAAAAAGTATTGAGTAATGAGTTGGAGATAAAGGATATGGGTGTAGCCAAAAAAAGTTTGGGCGTAGAAAGTTGGAGGGATAGGATAGTAGGCCTATTGTACTTGTTGCAACAAAATTATATTTAAAAAGTGCTACAGTCTTTTCAAATAAATTAGTCAAAGACAACTTGCACTCCTTTGATGACACATTTTAAATTTGATGTTAGTGCATTACCTACTTCAAATGCAGAGAAGGATTATATGAAATAAGATTCTTAAGAAGGATTATATGAAATAAGATTCTTACTTAAGTGTAGTTGGGAGTGTGATGTATGTTTAATATACATAACCAAATTTATTACATGTTGTTAGTATGGTAAGCTAATTTATGAGTAATCCTAGGAAAGTTCAATTCGAAGCTATTAACTGGATTATGTGATACTTGAAGAGTCTTAACAATATTTGCTTTGTTTATGGTTCTAATGATTCAATTAGTCACATTTTTAGCTATCCTAATTTTGATTTTTGTGAATATCTCTTGAGAAGGAGGTCCTTGACATATTATATCTTTACCCTAGTTATATATGCCTTTAGTTGGAAAGCAATACGTCAATCAACAATTACTTTGTCTATAATAGAAGTAAAATGCAATTCATTGACAAAAGGTGTCAAAAAATGTATTGGTGGTGTCGTCTTATTGATAGTTTGGTGAGGATGTGCAATACTCACTTATTTACTATAATAGTCAAAGTGCATTGAGTTTGGCTAAAAATCTTGTTTATCATAAAATATCAAAACATATTGAAGTCAAGTTTAACTTTATACAATATGTTGCAGAAAATATGTTTTTCTTACAAAAAGTAGTCACGATTGAGAACCCAACAGATATATCAACTAAGTCATCACTTGTAAAAAAGTTCAAGTATAGTTTGGACTTAATGAACGTTCGCATAACTTGAAGCCTTCACGAGCTCGTACGATAAATAGTGATTCTTAATTAAATATTGAAGATTTCAGTTTAAGATAGGATTGTGAGATATGTCTTGAATATTAGTAGCAAGTGAAATCACAAAAGCAAACCAACATCTAATTAAGACACAAGATCGACACTAACTCGTAGTGATTGGAGAGATTAAGACGTTAGAGATAGACCAACGATAATATCAAGAATGCTTTAGGTACTATACTCATGATACAAAATTCGAGGACAAGCAAAAATAGAATTTCATTGTGATTTTCTACATATAACCTTAGTTTATAAATACTTTCATTTAGGGATGAGCGGCCCCCGACCAACAAGCTCGGTGGTCTGTTGCTCGGTCCACCTTATATATATATTTAAAAAAGTTAAAAATGAAGCTGTTTTGACGTTTGATCCAACCCGCATTTAGTCGAGAACTTTGGCCCGTGGCTCGATTTGGCGGAACAATTTTAGCTCGTAGCTTAATCAACCTAGGCTAAAATCGGGTTAGGTTGGGTTAAAATTAACATTTCTACTTTTGTTAGAGTTGTACAAGGAGAAGTTTATTGTCATACTATTCTCTTCATATCAGTTTATCATAACAATAAAATAAATGTATCTCTTTACTCAATCAAACCACGTAAATTCGGTAATTTTTATTTCATTTATTTCTTTCTATTTTTTATTGTTTAAGTAGTATGCTTGAACTTATATTGCTGTTTATTTGATGTTGCAAGGAAAATTGTGAAGCGTAAGAAATAAGGCTGTGCGTTTTTCTTGGCCAAAATAAAGATGCCGAAAGCTGTGAATCGCAATTATCATTGATTTGCCGAAGGCAAGAGCTCTGGCGCATGATTCCCTTTCACAACCCACTAACTTTGATCTGCCTAACTCCATCAGGATAATAAAATTCAGGAAAAAGGTGCGCTTGGAAAGTTACACCTGTTAGGATGGTTATTGTCCCGTTGTTCTGGTATATCCTAGAAAGGAGCTTTTGGCCAGGATATTCTTAGTGGAATCCAAAGGAATGAACACTTTATTACGAGCACATATACTTCTCAACAACTTTTACCGATTATCATTTATCCAACATTATTTCATTTCCATCGCTATCCTTAAATTCCGGTCAGCGCACGAATCAGCCTACTATGTTATAACGAATGTTTTAAAAATTGAATAGGTTAAGTCAGTTTAATTAAAAAAAAATAAATCGCTTAATTTTTTAGTTTAATTTTTAATTTTTCATTTAAAAAGGCACTAAGTAATTTAGTGATATTTCAAAATTACATGAAAATGGAAAGGTTTAGTCCGAGAAAATGTAGAAACATAAAATAAAAATATATAACTTTACAATACAATAAGCCAAAACGTTAATAAAGATTTAAATTCAAAATTTATCTGTTTTTAAAATCATAAGTTTAAGATTAATGTAAATTTAAAAAGCATAATAATAAAAATTTTATGATATCTATCGGTTTCATTTAAACAACTAAAAATTACAAAATATGTTGAAATTAATCTTGGTAATGAATAATTTATATTAATATATTATATAAACTTTACTCTGAAGCCCTATTGGTCTGCTTAAAGAGATATTATTTGTTAAAGTTTTAATGATAAAATGACATATTTTAATGTATAAGTAAAGAAGTTATGGAGCCTACATTTTTCTACCTATAGTATTGCCTTTTATTCAAATTTGAAAATAATCTCTGTTTGCAGATTTATTTAAAAGATAAGTAAATTCAACCACGGGCCTTTCACAGAGGCTCCCTATCACTGTTATGGGTACCGTTTCGTACCGGCCGGACGGTACCGAACCAGCCGAAAAACGGAACGGTACCGACCCTTTGGGTACCGAGTGTAAATACCGGTCGATACCGGCCAATACCGATCGGTATCGGCCGGTGCCAGAAATTTTCAAAAGTTTAGGGACTTTTTTGCAAAATTTTCAATTTTTTTTAAAAAATCTCCCTCCTCTCTCACCCCCTCTTCCCCCTCTTTTTTTCAAAGTTTTTATAATTAATTAT
>JAOQMS010000178.1:9822589-9840692 GCA_027563885.1 Erythroxylum longipes
AGTTTTTTTATTTATACCTTGCATTTTTCATATTTTCTTAATTTGCTTACTTTATTTTATTTTATTTTATTTTTAAAACAATCAATTTTAGATCGTCTGAGTAATTTTTCATCGTTTAATTTAATTGTCTTACGTGTTGGAAATTTTTCCCTTGGGTACGATATCCGGTTCTTACCGATTTATATTACTTGTCGACGGGGTGCACTTGTCTCTAATTGGTCTCGATAGAATTTAATTTATATTGTTTTGTTTAGACCGCAACAGCTTCCTCTAGAATCTCCTCTTTCAAGTTTTCTATACCTGGAACACACAGTCTCCTATTCATTTTGAGGATGCCTTCTTTATCGATTTCAAAATCTACACGTCGTCCTTCTTGAAAGTCATAAATAAGTTGTTGAAATTTAGGATCTTGACCCTGGGTGATCCTAATCCTGTCCAATAATACTGATTGCGCCCTTATACTGGCTAGTAATATTCCTACATCTGAAATCTGAAACTAAGTACCTGGATCCATCAAATCATGTAACTCCTTGGTCAAAGCTCTCCTTTTTATTACCATATGTGCCAAACTACATGTGGATTTCCTACTTAAAGCATCTGCCACAACATTTGCCTTCCCTGGATGATACTAGATTGTACAATTATAATCTTTTAGTAATTCTATCCACCTTCTTTGCCTCAAATTTAGATCTTTATACTAAAATATATACTTTAGGCTCTTGTGATCCGTAAATAGGTAATGTCGCCAAATCTTTAAGGCAAAGATTACTACTGCCATCTCTAAATCATGTGTAGGATAATTTTATTCGTATTTCTTCAGTTGGCCTTGGATGTGTATTGATGCACGAGAGATGAGAGAATTGTATCCATAATTATTTTCTTAATAAACCTAATTATAAAATTCGAGGACAAATTTTTTTGTAAGGGGGAGAGAATTAACATTCCATATGCTATATATATAAAAGATAACTTCTTTTTCCCCATTTTCTCATATTTTCATTTTAACTCCAAAAAAAAGCTACTATTCATGAATTCCCTCTTTTTAACCATTCTTTACCGTCAGTGACTCGAACCGGTTAATGTTATATACCAATCTCTTCCTCTCGATGAGCTTGTCACAACCATACCTATTTTAGTCACCATCATAGCCAAAATCGTTACAAAAACTGAAGAGAAAAACTGACCAAAAATGCCAATCATCGATTCGTCGCTCCCGGTAGTTGTTGTTGGTCACCACCACCACCATTCGACTCGTATCGACATCAGAAACAAAAGCTCCATGGTATCGTTGCTAGCTGCCGCCTGGATGGTCGCCGATTGGCGAAAAAAGAGGTTAGGGTTTGAAGTTGTTTTTCTTCAATTCGTTCAAATCTATTGAGAATATAAGTATGTTGCTTTGGAAAAAGTTGTTCAACTCATCAAGAGCTTTCATTTGGTATAAAATTGTTGAATTTTGAGATTGAAAATTTTTTAGTGATCGGAGGGAATATTTTAGTGACTAGAGGAATATTTCGATCACCAGAGGTACCGTTCCGGTGATCACTTTGGTCACTTTTGTGAAAAAATTTCTAAAAATTGTAAAAATTATATTAGGCAATTCAGATGATGCTTAATAATTTGTTATATATTGCTATGTTCGATTGTGGGGAAGAAAAGATCTGTAGAACGTGCCACCTAATGGATATGCATCAGGATCAGATGTGCACTTATTATGATTATAAGAGTTGTTTTGTTTATGATATTGAGATATGTTATGTGCTGATCCTAGTTGATGCTTGGCTCTCAATCGGACCTTTATTTATGATGCTTATGACTTTGGACGCTTTGAGCGAGGACTGATTCGTTGGTGATGCTTGGCTCCCCGTAGCCCCTTTGGATCAAGAGAGCCTTACAGCTACATGGGTATAGGAGCACGGTTGGGCCGTTGGTGACGCATAGCTCCCCCATCCATTTGAGGTTTAGAGTTGTGAGGGCTTATCCTTAGAAATTAGGGTCCTACAGATATTCTTCTCCATCATTTATTTGTGTTGTTGATGTGATTTGATGTATAGTATGATGTGTATATATTTTGATATTCATACATGACTATGCACATAGCATTGGGTATCGTAGGATGATGTAATCTTACTCAGTGAGGTCTGACTACCTTCAACTTTATTTTTTTCAGGTCAGTTACCACTGACTTCAGAGCAGTGACTCCCGTGAAGTGTCTTCTATGGCCTATCTATGTTTGTTTATGTCCTTTCTTTATTTTCATTTATCTAGTATTGTACTGTCCATAGTGACAGGATTTCATAAATTGTAACACTTCTTTCTAACGCGCACTATTGTTATTGTATTGTATGGACTTGTTGCGTTTTAGGGGTTTGAATTTATTTTTTCGCTAGTGGTAAGCTTACGTGTGTGATATGGAGTTTCGGAGCTCAGGTCCCATGTGCTAGTTATGCGCTTGTTTCGGGTCATGACAAACATACAACAAACTGGGAAGGTTAAATTGTAATAATCATTCCTTGATCCAGACTTAAAGACACCCCTTTCTAGTCATATTGCACAAATGTCCCAGGAATTGAGATTTCTAAAGACTTCAAGGAAACTGGGACGCCAAAATCTAGAGTAGAAGTGATATTGAATATATGAACAACAATATTAGCGTGTAGACTCTTATCAAATGTAGATTTACGAACAAAGCAGCAACTGGTAAAGAAATTTCAGTCAGATACCGACAACAGCAATTGGTAAAACAGAAGCATATAGATTCTCCAGGAGATGCTGTAAAAAATACATTAGTGACTCCAGTAGGCACTTGTTGGACCTGATACATTTTGGTAAGAAGAAAAGAGAGCTTACCTACTTGATTCGCTGAGGTCCCCAGTGCCTGGAGGACCGTCTACAATGAGAAAATATTTCCGGATACCAGCTATCATTTATCAATCCTCTATAATACATGAAACAATCAGCAACGAAACAATCCACAACTAGTCATGGTATATTGCAAAACTTGCGGAAGCACAGTTCCTACCAAAAACTGCAACCGGATCATGTCCTTAAACACACAGAATCTACATTCCTAAGAAGAAATGCAGAGTCTACAAAGAAAAATGAGAAATGGATATGATGACCTTTGGAAGACATCGTATGAACTAGTTAGTCACCTGCTCTGAAAATCAGTCGCAAGCGCCTCCACAAGATGAGGAAGAAATTTCTTCCCACATAGTTTCCTTCTAAGCTCGACTGATTTAAGCGCCCTGCAAGAAGTAAGGAAGTTTAGGAAGATGGACATTCGAAAAAAAGAAAATCTCAAAAAGAACAAAATGAAGATAAATCAGTACCGGAATATTTTGGATGCCACACTTAACCGGTAAACACTAGAAAGTTGCTTATTAGGCTCCTTTCTTTACGGCATGATCAAAGGCAATAATAATTCTAGAAAAAGAGGAAATAAGAAAACGTAAGAAGTATACTGTAATAGCTTCATTTTCCAAACAAGTTCAGGCTAATGAATTTCAAAGTCCCATAACACAGGAAAACACATTTGTAGTATTTGGTAACGACATCATCTCCTCAAACAAAGACATTGGATGAAGTTAACAACTAGAAGCTCAAACAAAAAACAATGTATCATGAAGTTACTGAAATCAGCAACAATAAACTGGTTCATCAAGTGAATTGAGAATTCCATTCCTTTTATGAGCCTTCTCTTCCAAACCAAATGTTTCATCAGTATTTCTCAAGTTTGGCGTAAACGACAGCTTCTCAAAATCCTTCACGTGTAACGAATCCTCATACATCAACATGCGAAGACTTCTTCGGAATGTATCTGACGGGAACCGAAGAATCCCTGCCTTTCAAATACAACATTGTCTTGTTTCTCTTTCCCCTAAAAAAAATCATTATTATCAAGAGCAAGCTAAAAGCTCCAACCCGAACATACCTAAACGGAAAGTAAGAAAATCTTAAAACTTTAAAACACTAAAGAAGTGGCGCCTAATTATTAGACCATAGCTTCAGAAAAATGATGCCCAATTTTCAGCAACCAAGAACAGGATAGTATCCCTCACGGTAATCAAAGAATCTAGCTCAAACAAGAAAAGGAAAAGAAAAAAAAACTTCAAATAACTAGCGACGTACGGTTGCACCATGTAATTTGTGCTGTTGACGCAGTTTTTGGTGCCTGTAATTGAAGTTGCCAACTCTAACGAAAATACATATTTCCATTTGTTGTTTGAGCAAGAGAGACACCATGTAACTTCAGCGATAGAATGTTACATTAAGCAGTATGGTGGTGCTTCAAAGGAAGAGGCGATTGAATATTTTCGCAAAGAAATTGTCAATGCATGAAAAGATATAAATGAGCAATGCCTGAAGCCAACGCCAGTCCCCACGTTCTTCCTGGAGCGTATATTGAATCTTGCCGCGTTATTGATGTTATATACGAGGATGATTATGGCTGCACTAATTCATACTCGTCAGGGACATCATTGCTTTTTGTGCTCAAGGAACCTCTACCCTTTTAAATGCATGACTAGATATGAAGATAAAAATGTTAAGAAAACATCTTGGAAGATAAAGTATTGAATATGTTGTAACTCTGTATCTCTTTATTCAATAAGTCAGTGCTTCTCACCTGAGATGTCTCAAATATTAATGCAGAAATTAGTAAGTTGTTTTCTTGGTCATTTAAGAAAATAAGTTTTGATGAAAGAGTTGCAGTTAAATTTCAGTTTCTGTTTTTAGTTAGTCTTTTGTTTTCTTCACTATAATCTTGAATTGTATGTTATTGCCTACCATTAAAGGAGTTACGTGTAATTTTTATGTATATAAGGAAGTATAATAGCAGCAAACAACATCTTGCAAATGATCATAATAGCAGCAAAAAACATCTTGCAAATGTTAGAAGTAATAAAATTAACAAAAACAACAGTAGTAGAAACAACCGAACAACGTCAAATTGCAAAACAGCAAGCAGTTACAAAATTATAGTAACAATCCATTTTTAAATGCAAAATCATCAATAATAATATCAAGATCACTATTATTCAACATATCATTTTTGATATATAAAATAGCCAAACCATCCAACCTTTCTTGTCACATTGATAACCTTAAGTAGGTTTTCAATAATTTTAACTTTGAAAAACTTCTCTCTGTTGATGCTACAATCACAAGTACAGTCAATGAGATTCAATAAGTAATTGAAATATTTAGATAACAATCTGTAGCTTTAACAAATTCAAGAAATTTAACTACTGACATTGACTCATTTGAAAAAGTCATTTACAACACTTTAATTCAGAAAAAGATAAACCAAATCCACATCCGACACATTATCATGAGAAAATTAGTCGTAAAATTAGTGCAACATTCTCTTACTTAAACCAAATCCACATCTAACATATTATCATGAGAAAATTAGTCCTAAAATTAGTACAACATTCTCTTACTTCATTATCATCCAACAACCTCAACTTTGAATTAAATAAGAATCTAAAAATACTTTCAAATATCATTAATTACTCAATTATATTCTTTAACGAAACAATGTCCATATCCATAACAACTAGAAAGTAATTAACTCCATAAGACCTCAACTGATTGTATTTCTTCATTATGATCATTTTCATCAATTTGTCTTTTCCTAATAATACAATGTCAAGTTGAAAGTGTGGGCTTTACATTCATCTTATGTTCAAGGCTTTTGGTAAATTTCAAATTAGAGATAAACCTTTCATTTCCATATTTCCCAAAAAATAACATTATACCTTCTAATTTGTCTATAGTAGAACCGATGTATGTAGATTTAGATTGCAACTTTTTACTCATCATGTTAATAATAAATTAAATATCATACCCAATAATCATTCCAAATAAAAACTCAAAACTCTCAAGTGCATTAACTAAACTTTCCTCTTCACTCTTTGACATGGTATCATCATAAGATCTAGATAGTTCCACCAAAGCCAATTTTATTTGAGGAGCTTGAAATTTAATAGCTTTGACATTTTTTATTTGACTCTCTCAATAAGTATTGGACAATGATTTTATAGTTAAGTTTGTAATATTATCAAGTAAAACTTTTCATCTTTTAGTAGAACTTGAAAATAATGCATATATGCAGACAGCTCTAAAAAGTAAAACAACTTTAACATACGAATGTGTCATATCACTAAGAAAGAATAAGATCAATACTATAACAAGCACAGGGCATATATAATGCTCTTAGATTTATTTCAACTAATGACTTTTGAACCCACCCCTTAGAGCTTTCCCTTCATATTAGAATAATTGTCATAACCTTGACTCCTCACATCATGGATATTAAGATCATGAGAGTTAAATGTATTCAGTTCATTGAAAAGTTTCAATTCATATATGTCATCTATCTTTAAGAACTCTAAAAAAAGTGCTCCTCTGTTTTTATTTTGTTACTTGACATATTCACACATCGAGACTCATTTATTATTGATGACTTACATTAGGGGTAAAATCAAGAGTTATAGAAAAGCATTTCACCTCTTTAATGATACTAATGATAAAACTTCTAACACTATAGGACAAAAGAGAAGTGAACTCATTTTGAATTTTGTGACCAAGATAATGATGATGAAATTTATGATTTTGAACACATTTAATATGATCTTGCATTATCATATCAAATTCAACAATCATCTTAATAAATCCAAAAACATTACTGTTACTATCTTGGTAAAGTTTCTTATTGGATTCTCGAAAAACCAAAATATATTTAACAACACCTTTCACAACAGAAACTATTTTTATGAAAACTTATCTTTAACATTCTTTCTCCTTTATCATTGTTTGATTTTTGCTCAATCTTACTCTTAGTTCATTCCAAGTCTTTATACTAGTCAAATGCTTAACACTATTCCCAAGTTCTTTGAGTCTCTCTCTCTCTCTAAGATGCTTCCAATCTCTAAATCCATCATTTGCTAATGCACTTTGTTTGATATTAGATTTAAACAAATTACGATAAAAATATATTTTATCCACTTGTTTAAAGTCAACCAACCATTTTCTATCGTTGATCTCACTATTATTCAAATTTTAAGAATAATAAGAATATAAAAAATGCTAAGAAGTATTTTCTAAAGGAAACACAAGATTTAATTCCCTTATAGGCCCTTTTTTTAACTAAAATGTCCCTTACTTTATTGTCAAAATTATTTCAATTTCTAAGATAATAAATATCCAACAATGGGATTAGTTGCATATTGGCCTTTAAATTTTTTAAAATTGGATACATTTGTTATCATGCTTACTCAAATTACTAACATTATCGTGAATATGAATCTCATTACTTAAATTTTAATTAGGTTGTTTAAAATTATCTTCACCTAATTCCTCAGGATTGTCACTAGAAAAGCCTACTCTTTTAATAAATTTATCGATAGCTCATTTTTGGGACTCTATTAATTGTTTTACTCTTTTTCTTTTTCTTTTTTTTCACTTTTGAATAAATGTTTTTAGGCAACATCATATAAAAAAATTATAACATAATTGGACTAAGAAAACAAAAATAAAAGAACTTGTATGGAATTGAAAGAAGTAGGTAGATGTAACAGAATAGGAATAGCTCGACTATATATCACAAAGATATATCAATGGTATTATATATCTATAATGGAGAAAAAAAAAGAGAGCAAAATTTATTTCCCATATTGAAAATGAAAAAAAAGAGCAAACTTTATGATAAGAGATACTATACTTAAAATCTATTTTTCAATTTTCAAGTCATTTTAAAATATTAAAAGATAAAATTGATCCACTTTTCACCAAAGAGAACATAGATTAATGGAAATATCCACATTATAGAAACATTAAAACTAAATTTGATCAATAATATACAAAATATAAAAATATAAAATTAGCCGAACCCATAAATAAAAAATACTAATTATCACTTAATAAATGAAAGAGAGATAAATTGTAATTGAAGAGAGAAATAAGGGATAAAAACTATTAACTATGATATCTACGAAATGAAAGAGAGATAAATTACAAAGAAAAATTTTAATCGAATTGAAATTATACCCAAAATTGTAGTTGACAAATATCATCCATAATCAAATTAAAAAATTTCAATTTACTTGGATAAATTGCAATTGAAGAAGGAAATGAAAGAGAGATAAATAATACTTAGAATTTAATTTGAGTTTCAATTTGAAAAACAATGAATGAATTAATCTTTTCTTGCATTTCACCAATCACAAAGTCAAAGAAAGCTTGGGATGTTTTGCAAAAAAGTTATTAAGGTAATTCCAAAGTACTCATTATCAAACTTCAAACTCTTCAATGCAAATTTAAAAGTTTGTTTATCGAGTGACTATAATACCTTTAAAAGCTACTACAATAAAATAATGGAAATTGTTAACTAAACAATTACTGGTGGGAATATAGTTGAACGAAAAGTAGTTGAAATTTTTTTTGGAACCTACTTAAGAAGTATGATCATATTGTAACTGCAATAGAGGAGTCAAAGATTAAAGTGTACTAACAACTAATGAGGTGGTTAGGTTCCTTTATTCTCGTGAAGAGCTGAGTAAATATAACACAACCTATTTTAAAGTGTTTTCCAAAGTAGGTTGTAGTTGTCCCAATACAAAGAAAAAGCCATTTTTAGTGAATTAAGCAATCAAGGTGCCTTTAACATAGGTTGTGATGGAAAATCCATTCAAGATGGAAGAGAAGGCAGAGAAGAATAATTTATTGACAATAATCAACATTCAAAGGGAGCTAAAAAAGGTGAAAAATCTATGCTTGAGATAATGTTTCTACTATAAAAGGTATAACCATATAGAAAGTATTACTACATTAATAAAAAAAGGCTAAATTTGTTGAAGAAAATAGAGTTGATGAAATTAAAAGTTTATTTTTTGATTGTTTTTTACTAAGGAATGTGTTTTAGATTTTGTGATGTATAGAAAATAGTTACAACATGCACATGATAAGTCAATTTGGTTTTTTCATTAGCTTGGATAAGTTAATAAATAGTGGAGTGATAATGTATAATGGAATGACTCGAAAAGATAACAATGTATACAATTAGTTGTATTCATCTTATTTTGTCCAAATAATTTTCCCATTTAAGTTTAAAACAAACTTATTGTAATTTTATTCTAGGTGGATACTGAGGTTGCTAATATGCTTCTCGAGAGAATAAGAAAGATTAGTCTTATGCTATTTCAACTCTACAATGACATCAGAGAAGAAATGGAAAAGCAAGGTATGCCTTTTGCTATTTAAGCATTGATTTCTTTATTAGTACATGTTTTTTTCATTAAATTTTCACTTAAATATAATTTATAAGATAAGAGATAACACCATAGCTTAAATAATGTTTTTAAAATTCTAATTTTAAATTTTTTAGAAAACATTCTTACTTTTAAATTTTTGTTATAAGATAATAGTAGAACACAAGTAGCAATATCATATGCAGATCAATAAAATGTTTTTGATATGATAATAACTTAAGATAATTATAATAAGTTATTAATTTGGATTGTACTTAATTAATTTAAATCAGCTTTAAGAATTAGATTTAATTTTCATATTATCAATATTTAATTAATTTACATGTAATGTTTATTTTACGTATGTTTCATCATTATTTTTAAATGAAACTTTAATTAAAAAATTAAAGGATTTAAAAAAAAGAAAATTTAAAGTTAGTTAAATTATAAAATAACCCCCTAACTTTATACGTATAATTGTATACACCATTTTTCAGAAAAAGAGGAGAAAAAAGAAGTCCCTTTTGTTAAAACATAATGTCCCTATATATCTCCAAGCATTTCTGAGCCTTGCCCGTCTAAGTGTTAGAAAGGCTTTCCTTCAAGCACGAACTTGTCCCATAAGATGCGACATCCCCTTTGCATGACAATCTCACTTAGCTCTATTAAAGAAAGATTCAACCTTGTCCCATGATCGTCGACCAACCTACTCGTTCTCGAAAGCCTCATGACCCTCGTAGTGTTTCACTCTCATACCCTTGTAAGAAACTATGAAAAAAATAAATATTCATGGCAATAATAAGAACACGAGAAAGAGATACGGCAAACGCTAACCTTTTTTACTTCCCTCAAAGTATACAAAGGAATGCTCTCTCACATCTTTAAGTGTCTCCCCCACTCACTTGTTGAGAAGAACAAAGCTCAAATGAGCTATTTATAGGCACCTCTAGATGACTACGTTAGAATCCTAATAGAACTCTACTGGCTAAGATTACAATCTTATCTTTATCAGATTACATCACACTAACTAATATAATGACATCCCGATCTAATTAAGACTCTATCTAATAGGATTAAGCTACATCACAATAAGAAGATAAAAGATTACATATATCTAGGAATGATCTATCCATATCCATGAGGATCTCCTCTATCTTCAGATAATCCTTCCACATGATCTTTATCTCTTAGAGCTGATGTTCATCCACTGCGATCTTATTCGCCACATCATCCAAGATTTCCTCATCTCTATCCGTTAATGATGAGTCATCTAAACCAATAACACACTGGTAAATTCAATGCTTTCTTATGCCAACTCCATTAGCTATGGTCCGTCTATTTGAGCACGCACTAAGTCCTTAGTCCTTCAAGAAACTAGCCTTAGCCAAGTTAGCTCGTACAAGGTCTGAAACTCTCCTAAAACTCACACCATGATTGATTTGCTTGTTAAGTCACCTTGGAACTCTTGCATATTCCCATCATGCGTGTGATCCAACTAACCTTCCACTTGATGTCCATCTTAATTCGTCTTTTGGTCTCATATTCGAATCTTACATCTCGTTGAAGATTTTCGCCAATGTGCACTAATGTATGCCAAAGCTTGACATTGATCCTTTTTGTCCTTACCTCCTCACAAGTCTTTGCCTTATTTTTTTGTTTCATGTGTCGAACATTGGTCAAGGCTAGCCAATGCCCACACGATTCTACCACCTCAGACTTAGGGTTCTAACAAGCTTAGAAGAGATTTTTTTAGTAGCTAATATATACACTTAGATAAAAAAATTAGTTGAGTGCTACAATGTTGAATCCAAATAGCGTGATCAATGCTATGTTCCAACATTTAAGGTGTATGTGCTAGTTGGCCTTTTCTCTACTACTAACCTAATGTTGTCAATGGCATGGTTTTTGGGTATTGTGAAAACATCAACAAAGGCGGCTATTAAATAGCGAGATGTAGAATTTCCCCAAGATTGTTGAAGCTTGATCCATCATTGGCAGATTCATGGATGATATTGTATCTCGCACAATATCTGCCTGGCAATTAAAGAATCTAGCTTAAGGAAAAAGATCATTGAAACAAACTTCAAATACCATACAGTTTCAGATTGATGTTTTTTTTAGAATTGTTTCAGATTGATGTTGTTGACGCAGTATTGGTGCCTATAGTTGAAGTTGTAAGCTCTAACAAAAATACACATTTACTTTGCAGTTTGAGCAAGAGACGTACCATGCAACTTCAGTGGCAGAGTGTTCTACACTTCTATGAAGCAGTATGGTGCTTCAGAGGAAAAGTTGATTGAATATTTTGTCAAAGAAATTGCAAATGCATGGAAAGATATAAATAAGCAATGCCTGAAGCCAACATCGGTCTCACATTTTTCCTGGAAAGTATATTAAATCTTTCACGTGTGATGGATTTTTTATACAAAGACAATGATGCCTATATTAATTCCTCTCTTCTCTAGGACATCGTATTTTTAGTGCTTTATATTCTCCTAACTGATTTTCTCATTACATTTTTCACCTTGTCGTGTATTAACAATATGGGTATTGGTTTACATAGTTATGTTGTTGGGACTAGTGCAACAATGAAGAACTTGATGGACATAATCTGATGACATATGTCGATTATGAATTTAATATGTTTTTTAATTGATAATCGTAATGATCTATCATTACTGGATAAATAGTGCTTGTAGAAATAAAAAATGCAGAAATGCTCTTTGTATTTCTGTATGTATGTAACGTACATCCACCTATTTATATACTCTAGGTGACTCTTAAGTAAATAAATAAATCAACTAAATATTACACATTATTAACGTATATGATTTTAGGGGAAATGAAGACTAATTAGATGTTGATAGTTTACTTCCAAAGGTTACATTAATATCCTCCCTTAAACTCAAAGTAGTAGTGAAGACGATAACTTGACTTTGGAGAGAATATCTTAAACACATCAAGGCGGATGTGATTTGGTAAAAAGATCAGGAATTTGTGCTTGAGATGAGATTGGAAGAAGTTGTATAGTTTCATAAAGCACATGACGGTGTGCAAGATGACAATTGATCTCAATGTGTTTTGTTCGTTTATGAAAGACATCATTATGAGCAATCTGCATGACACTATGATTATCACAAAAGAAAGGAACTATTGAAGAAAAGGTGACAATGATGTCTTAAAGTAACCATCCTAACCATAAAAGTTCAGAGGTAGTGTCATATATGGCTCGATATTCTGATTCAATGTTTGAGTGAGAGATACTCATTTACTTCTTGTTGCGCTAAGAAATAAGAGATGTGTTAAGAAAAAAAAGTACCTAGCGGTAGAATCAGTTGGATCTCGAGCCCATTCGCCATCAGAGTATGCATGTAAGTCCAATGAAGATAAATGACCAAAGTGAAGCCCATGAAACAAGGGCCTTGAATGTTCCGAAGTATATAAATAATAACAAAAAAGTGACTGGTATGAGGTGCAAACATAAACTGACTGATAATCTTAACTACGTGAGCAATATCTGGATGAGTGACACTAAGGTATATAAGACTACCAACTAGCTGCCAATAAAGTGCATCACACGAAGTAGTTGTAGAGATATGATCATTAGAGTTGAAGTGCTAGCAATCTTAGTATTAGTAAGACCAACACGAGAGATAAGTCCAGTAGCATACTCGACTTGAGATAAGTAGTAACTTGAATCAATAGAAGATACTTTAAGACCGAAATAATAGGTCAGGTGACCTAAATCTTTCATTTCAAATTGTTTCTGAAGACAAGATTTGAAAATGGTGATCCCCTGAGTGTCATCACCGGTTATTATCATGTCATCAACATATAAAAGGAGAAGAGTGTAACCTTGATCTATTTTTGGATAAATAAAGCATGATTAAAAAAAAGTTAGATGCAAATCCAAGATGGTTAATGGTGGAGATAAATTTAGAAAACCATGCTGGAGGAGCTTGAATAAGACCATACAAGGCTTTGCAAAGAAGAAAAAATTTATTAGGTGGATGAGCATACTCAGGTGGAGGTTGAATATATACTTCTTCATGAAGATCACCATTAAGAAAGGCATTCTTAACATCCATTTGAAACAATTCTGAATGCTTACTTGGTACTATAGCCATAAAACTATGGACTAAAGTTTGGCAAGTTATTAAAGCAAAGATCTCCTTATAGTCAATTCCATATTATCGAGTAAACCACTTTGCAACCAATCGAGATTTGTATCTTTTGACTAATCCATTAGCTTTAGTTTTGATTTTGCATACCCATTTACAACCAACAATATATTTATTTAAAGGTAGGTCAATTAAGTCCTAAATGTTGATGTTAGAGAGAGCCTGTAATTTTTTTGTCATTGCTTGCTGCCATAAAGGGTTAGATCTAGCCTCGTAATAGGTGCGAGGTTCATATAGAGAATCACTAGTAGAGTAAATATGGAGTCTTTAAGACGAATAGATGGTTAACTTACTCGAAAGGATCAACAGAGGGGATGTAGTCTCAGTTGATTATGGTGAATGAATAAAAGGGGAAGAGCTATTTGGTGTGGATAGAGGATTTGCAGTTGGAAAAGATATAACAAAATTAGCTGTCGATTATGATAAGTTGTTAGAACTGCAAGACGAACTTATAGAAGAAATATCATGAAACAAAGGTATGACAGAAAAAAAAGATTATGTGAGGACTCACTGACTCGGAAATTTGATATTGTGGAAAAAAATTTATGTTTCCAAAATATGACATGTCGAGAGATTTGAAGTCTTTAAGATAATGGATCCTAATATTTATATCCTTTATGTTCTATCCCATACCCAAGAAAACAACGTAAACGTGCTCTGTGTTCAAGTTTGGAGTGCTTATGAGGTTGTAATAGAACAAAACACACACATCTAAAAGCTTTAAGAGGTTGACAATTAGGAGAATTATGGAATAAGCGCTCATGTAGAGAGATATTACCTATGATAGGAGAGGGAATACGATTGATAGTATAAACAACAATAAAGGCTACTTCTCCCTAAAGAGATAAGAAAATGATATAAGATGGGCTAGAGTCATGTTAAAAATATGTCTATGTTTGCATTTGGCCTGACTATTTTTTTGAGATATGTTCATACAGGATCCTTGAATGATGATCCCTTGTTGATTAAGAAATTTGATGAATTTTGTATCCTTGTATTCTATTGCATTAGTAGTCCAAAATATTTTAATCTTGCAAGAGAATTGAGTGTGAATCATATTAAAAAATGAGAGTAAATGGAAAATAGTTCAGATTTATGGCGCATTAGATAAATACATTTATAGAGAGAAAAATCATTGACAAATATCACATAATATTTCATGCTACCTATAGTTTCATAAAATGTAGGACCCAAATATCATAATGAATTTGATCAAAAGGTGCTAAAGAGATAGAATCATTGAGAGAAAATGGTAAAGCATGACTTTTAGATAGTTGACAAGAGACATAATCAAAATGCTCAGTTTGAACATGTCTAGGTTACTGCTAGAGGTAGATAGATCACCCAAACAAGAGTGCCATATATGAGAGTTGACAGTATGAACAATAAGCTTTAAAGGAAGATTTGTGGTAGTAAGCTCAAGCAATCATCTGGCCCTATGCCTTTTCCTAAGGATCTTTCCAGTCTGTAGATCTTGCATAATGCAACCATAAATAAAAAAGGATAAGTTAATACCAATTTCACATAATTGTACAATAGAAATAAGATTCAATTAGAGTTTAGGAAGAAGATGTGTGAATAGTACTTTTATATTGTAAATGCATAGTAGAATTATCAATTTTGTGAACAATGTGTTGAATAAATGGTATTATTAAGGATTCAAGAATATAAGAATCAAAGGTCATATGATTGCAGTAGGAAGAATTAAGATACCAACAGTTTAAGGTACGTGATGTGATAAATAGGGTAGAGAAGGAGACTGTATTATAATCTGGTTGAAGTTATTAAAGAAGAGGGTAGAGGTCCTTTAAAGATAATTTAGGAGAGCTGCTTTCCATTTGCCGCTCAATAGAAGCAAGGGTAGTGGAAGTAGGCTGGAGAGACTTGGAATAATTACCTTGTTAAGAGTTCTGTTTGAGTCATTTTCTATTCAGAGAAGTGATGTTCGGACTTTTTGTATTAGCTGCAAGATTCGTTATAAAACTTCTTACCTGAGTTGTGAGATGTTTGAGACAAAGTATAAGTTGCAAGGAAAAGATCAATAGATGGGACAAATTTTTAATACGGAGCTTATTGATGTGACTTGCCTCTGAGATGAGCTCCTTAATAACAATGTCAAGATTAAGTAGAGTTCCTCTATAAAGAAGAGAGTTACAAATGGGTTCAAATTCATCTTTTCGAGTCATAAGCAAATGCCATATATCTTGAAAATCTCGAAGATGGTGTAGAGTGCAACAGAATCAGGACTAGGCCAAACAAGATCTCCCAGTGCTAGTTGATCCCAAAGATCTTGCAATTCAGACATATAACTGTGTATTATCTGTCCAACATGTTGTTGGATACGATGAAGTTTCTTATATAACTAAAATTGGTAGACATCATCTGATATGGAGTAACAATTTTTAAGGAAATTCCTTATTGCTTGAGCTGTTTCAAACAGTCGAAAGTCAAGTTTGATGGCCTTAGAACATGTATTTCAAAACCATGTTAAGATTTGATGGTTCATTACATACCATGCCACTAATCATTCGGTGAATATGTCAACGTCTTTAACTTTCTTTTAAGTAGGTTTAGGTGTTTCTCTATTAACAATATGCCAAAGGAGTCTCCCTTAAGAAAATTACATATTTCCTCAAGCCAAAGATCATAGTTAGAGCCATCAAACATAATATTAGTAGGGTTGGGAATGTATTGGGGAAGTCTAGAGGCATCCATAGTGAAAGAACATCAGAAAAGGAGAAAACCTACTTATAGAGATGGAATTTGGTTATTCTGACCTCAAAATTGGAATTAAAGCATAAAAAACCTTAGAAACTGGTCTAGTTTGTAGAGAAATTGAATTAAAATGTACTGAATTGGGTGGTCAAAGTATCGATCAACTTTTTTTGAACTAAATAGAACTAAATCGATGGATCTGAATTGAACAGAAGAGGCAATGACATATAGACAAGTAAGGCAATGACACTTGTACAGATGAGATGGCAATGACATACTGATGGCATGTCAGTGATGTGGCAATGATGTCTTAGGTGGCATGGTTGATAACTTGTCAAGTGACAATGCTAATGATATGGCAGATAAATAGGATTCTTGCTTATGTGGTAGATGACGTGGTGTTAACATGTCAGATGACGTGATGCTAATGTGTATCTCCCTTTATATGACAAAAATGATGTTGTTTTTCCTGGGAGTGAAACAATGTCATTTAGGTCATCTTCTTCCTCCAAACACCTACAATTAAGGTTTAAAAAAAAAAGAGGCTTTTGGTGGCATGTGTGGGCTCGTGGAGTAGAGCTTGGAGATGATTTTTACACTGTTGTGATATGTTTAAGAAGGGTAACAATTTGGCATATGAAAAATTGATTTTATAGTAGATTTAGAAACCCAGATTATGAATGCAGAATGCTAAAAGAAAGAATGGAGAAGGCTCCAGAATTTTAACTACTTTTGTTCAAATGAAGGCTCTAATACCATGTAAAAATAGAGAACGAAGAAGAAATATGTAAATGCTCTCTGTATATCTGTGTATGAATAATGGGATATACGTTCACCTATTTATACACTCTTGGTGTCTCTAACTAAATTAACAAATCATCCCAATAATACACAAAATTAAAGTATATAATTTTAAGAGAAAATAAAGACTAATTACAGTGGATAGTTGACTGAATGAAGATTACATTAATATATATTAATATACGTTAATAAGTAAAATGTAATAAAGTCTCATTAATTTCTGATAATATATCTTCATGCAAAATATTCTTATCTATTAGTATGATTTGACAAAATTGTACAACATTTATAAATTCATGATAATGTTAAGAAACAATGTTGATATTAACAAATATGATTATTGTATAAAAAATTGAATTGAGGCCTAGACAAAATATCCATCAAAAGGTTTAGTGCGATGACTATTGTAATTAAGTTTTGGAATTTAAAGGAAGATTGAAAATTCTTAAAGAATAACGTTTGCATGTGATAACTCCTTTAGTTCCATTATGGCTTATGACTTTCAAAACCATTGATGATGTAGCAAGTGCATACCAAAGGTTATCATTTTAAAGCATTGTCTTTAAAGAAATTATGACACATAGATCTCTTCAAGATGTTTTAACTCTTTTACAAGTTAATTCTTCTAAGACCATAATAGTTATTATGATTGTAATTTTTAATTCAAAAAAGACAGACAAATGATTTATGTCAAAAACAAACTACAATAAATGAAAGTGGAAGAAACTTATGGCCCTTAAGTTAGTATTTCATAAAACCACTCACTATAAACTTGGTGGGGCTAGTAAAGATAAAATCTTGATAAAAACCAGTTTATTATTGGGGAAGGAGTCATCTCTACATACAAACTTTGAGAACTTATCAAATAGGTAGTTAAGTGTAACACCCCACCCTCTTAATACTCGTACCCGAAATCCTGTGTGATGTCCGAGAACTTACCCTGTGAGGGTGGCATGCTAGAGCACTCAATCAGTCGAATCTCATTACAAAAATCTTCTTCCCCTTTTTATTTCTTTTCTTTTCTTTTAAAACGATGCATGCTTTCGCGAAAAATCAATAATCAATTCAGGCTTGTTTTGACCATAAACTTTTTTTTAATCACATATATAATAATTGCACAACAATCAATTTCATTTACAGCCCTTTCCAATTTGGAAA
>JAOQMS010000178.1:9850313-9868902 GCA_027563885.1 Erythroxylum longipes
GTCCTAAAAAGTTTTCTAGTATTTAATAACTATAAACCTAAAGAGCTATCTAGGAATTTAAACAAAATCTAATGGTTCTAAAGATATTTTTAGGAATTAACAACTACAAACCTACATAGCTATACAACCTAGAGAGGTTTTTAAGGATTAACAACCACATACTAGAAAGCTAATAAGGGATTAATAAGTATAGCCCTATAAGGGTAGTTTTAAATAAAAACTAAAGGTTATGGAGGTTTTTACGAATGAATAACTACAAACCTATAAAGGTATATAGGATTTAAAAGAAAAACTAAAATTTCTAGAGAGGATTTTAAGAATTAACAACTAGAAACCTAAATAGTATCTATGATGTTAATAAAAACTAAAGGTCCTAAAGATATTTTTAGAAATTAACAACTACAAATCAAGATGAGCATCTAGGCATTAACAATTATAAACCTAAAGATTTATCTAAGATTTTAAACAAAAACTAAAGTTTCTAGTAAGGTTTTTAAGAATTAGCAACTACAAATGAACACAGGTATATATGGTGTTAATAAAAACTAAAGGTCCTAAAGATATTTTTAGAAATTAACAGCTACAAATCTAGATGAGTATCTAGGCATTAACAGTTATAAACCTAGATATGTATCTAAGATTTTAAACAAAAACTAAAGTTTCTAGGGAGGCTTTTAGGAATTAACAACTACAAACTTTAAGAGTATCTAGTATTTTGAAAGAAAAAAAAAAAAGGTTCTAAAGAGGTTTATGGGAATTAACAACTATAAAACTAGAGAGAAATATAGGATTTTTGTTAGACTAAAAAATCCAAAGAGGTATCTAGCCAACACACAGGATAAAATAGAGGCAAATGTGTAGAATTTTAGATGTTTTATTTTAAAATTTTTATCATATAATACTAGCAACTTAAAGGTACTGAATTTGAGAAATTAAAAGGTACCACCTCTTTCGTAATTTCTCATTTACCAATTCTTCAATATTGTTTTAACAAATAAAGAGGTCTCCATAATCAATGTCAATGCTTATGTTATCTACTCAACAAAAACAAACATTTCATGATGATGAGGAAAAAATAACAAATTGTTGCTTACTAACTTATAAAATTCTACATTTTGATATTTTTCAATGATGGTGATGGAAACTAATTTCTTTTTACATTCACTTTAAAGCAGATCTTTTGAAATTTTAAATTCACTAAAGTTTTCAAGTTTTCAAACCTTTCATTTGAAAATTTTCTACTTTCCAAATGTTAATTGCTTTAATTATATATAATTATTGTATTTGGCATTATTACTATAGAAAAATTTTGTATAAACAAAAAATAATTGTGTGCATCACTCGGAATATAAATAATAATATAAATTGCCTTATGATTGTAAATCAATTTTAGTGATAATAAGCTGGGACATATTTTGGATTGTCAAGTTCATCAATCTTTAAAGAAGCTTTCTTGCTTTTAAATTGATCCTTAAACTATACATGATAGATGATCATATAACCCTTATAGATTAAAGAGCCATTAAGACCTGTATTTTTATAGTGTGCTACTAGATATCAAAGTTCATCAGCGTGCTTTGGCTTCTACTACATAATTGTTACTCGGAACCCCTATCTAGAGATTTTGCCAATAAATTTAAAGTAAGGAAGCCAAACAAGATAAGGAGGACTAAGTTCTATAAGATAAAGGAGAAATTTCACCATAAGGAGACAGAGCTAAGATATCCCGATAATTATGAATGCATTAATTATCTCATCTTTGGCAATGTAAGGTTCTATTATAAATTGTTTAAATATGGACTTTGGTTCCCTTTTCATCTAACTATTAAACTAGTTTTATATATAATAAAACTCTTAATACCACAAGTAACTTGAAGTAGTGAAAGGTATCATTCCCATGAGGACTGTAGACACCTAAAAAATTTGAATCAAACTTTGTCTAAGGTATTAAAAATTGATTTGAATTAAAATAAATAACTAAAATTAAAACAACTAATAAAACAGAACAAGTAAATAATTAATAAATGGGTTGCCAACGAATTTGAGCTTGATCGAAGTCGAAGACTTAAGAACTATTATATCCTTATTTTGTTTCCTTAATCTTGTTAATTCAATTTATGTTTAATCCAAGATATCTTAAAGTTTTAATTACTCTCTCTCAGGCTCTAATCATGTGACCCTAGTTGAATTAATATTTATAGATTTGTAATCTCTCGATTCACAAACTACTATTAACTTATTATTTCACAATTAAGATATCTCTTTAATTTTTTATTAATTTGATAAAAGACAAAGTTGCCAACTCTCGTTTCTTACCTCAATACTAATTACTTGACTCACTTTGTCAATTTATTATCAAGTATATGCATGAATATTATCACAAACATTCATAGATGTATTGAAATCAATAAGAATAAAGTTCAACAAAATAATTCAAGAACAATCCCTAATAGGGATCTAAAAACCCATAATCATGTTAAACATCTTAGAAATCCAATAAACATCTAGTACAACGAAATAATTAAAGGGAAAAGAAAGAAAAACTAGTTTGTGTCTCGAGCTAGAAATATAGAATTTCTCTGAAGCTTTTCTTAATGTCTCCTTTTGATCTTCTTTGATGTAGTGGATACTACCTTTTGTGATTTTCTTATTTTAAATAGTTTTTAGACTTCTAGGATTATTTCTAAGATTTCCTTACTTAATTTGGTTCCAAAAATAGCCCTAAACATAAAAGATATGAAAAAGTTTATGCCTAGAAAGCTCCTGTCATGATTCTGCTCTTTGAGTCACGACTGTGCTCCTATTATTTCCCTCTCTGTCATGATTTTGCTCAATTGTGCACGATCATGAAACCTTCAATCTTCCCCAATCTTCTTCTTTCTTTAATTTCCTAATTCCAAATACTCACAAACATATAAAACACCTCTTGAAACATAAAATTAAGATCCAATTCTTGCTCTAAACTAAATAAACACTTAGAATACATGCAAACGTTAACAATAAAACAATTTTAAGCCTGTACACATGATAATCATCTAAAAAATATTTTAAAGCACACTTAACTTCTAGTAAAACATAATATAATCTATGCCTATCACTAACCATTCTTCAAATTCTCAAATAGACAAGCCTAAGTCTTAACCAATTACATCTATATACATAGAGCCATATATCTAGAGTTTATTGGTTAGAATCATCATCACCTGTCACATTCGAGAGGTGTCCCCTAAACTTTAGTTATTCAAGTTTATGTATTAATTAAGGTATATACAGACCTAGAGTGGGTGGTACAAACTAAATGCTAGGAGTAGGTGTCGATTGTTAACAATCCCTAAATGGATGCACGATTGGTTTGTATTTTTATTAAACAAGATAAGCCGATGGGTTTTTTAATGTAATTAGAGGATTAGATGAAAGGTTTTCCTAATAGAGTAGGAACAATGAAGCTATTACAAAAACTAGTTAATCTAACCTACTTTATTTTTTTTGAGATACTTCTCTTTAAGCCTAACATGATCAATTCATAGGTGTCTTATAGATAAAAGCATCCATATAAGTTCCCTTCAACATTTTTTACTTCACTTGTTTTTTTTAAAACCATATTGATAACCATATTATTTCTATAACATCTATAAATATGAATAAGATGTTGATAATAAACAAAATAACTAAGGTGAAAGGCTTATTTTACTTCATCCTCTAGGGATAAAAAGTAATAGAAGGTGACCTATAATGATAATGTCATCATGATTTAGTCCATTCTCCCTACTATCTCTACCCCATGCTTCCCATGTTAGATTCCTATATCGATCGGAGAAGGGAACAAAGTAAGCCTTATAAGGCTATGGAAACCTCTCCCTCGTAGACACGCTTTCTCGAGCGAGTATGCGGGAAGAGCAAAACCGTGAGGGCTTGGCTAGGCCAAGGCCCAAAGCCGACAATATCTGTGAGCGGGTGGCCCGGGCTATTACAAAATGGTATCAGAGCCAGTACCCAGGCTGATGTGCCAGCAAGGATGCTGGGCCTCTAAGGGGGGTGGATCCAGGCTTGTGGGCCAACAAAGAAGCTGGGCGTCTAAGGGGTGGATCCAGGCTTGTGGGCCAGTGAGGACACTGGGCCTCCAAGGGGGCTGGCATGTTATATTCCCATATCGATCGGAGAGGGGAACGAAGTAGGCCTTATAAGACTATGGAAACCTCTCCCTTAAAGACCCGTTTTCCTGAGTAAGTGTGCGGGAAGAGAAAAACCGTGAGGGCTTGGCTGGGCCAAGTCCTAAAGCAAACAATATTTATGAGCGGGTGGTCCGGGTTGTTACATCCCAACCTTCTCCATTTCACTCATTCTAACTAATGGATAAATTCATGTCTCTCTTTGTATCCCTATAGCTTTTAGTAAGGATGACTATTTCTTCCCTAACTTCTACCTAAAGAAGATTGACATTATGTTTAGAAAAGAATAGGAGTGGTTCAAAACTTCCTGCCATTTTCTTCTATATAGAGTTTTATAAAGGTTGACGTAATTTGAATCCATTTGCAAAATTTGTTACTGCCAACCCTACATCAAGACTAAGGATTTGAGTTACCTTAAAACTAGATCAATGTATGTATTCCTTTAATCTTTATTCTTGTCTTTTACATATATTAAATGACAAAATCTTTATGTTTATGGTTGTTGCTAGAAAGATAGAATTTGAACCTAATAGTTAATTACCTAAATTTTGATAGTAAATTTATAAGCAAGGTCTAAAACTGTTAATAAGTTGAACTAGTCATGGTGGAGGAGAAAGTATTGCATTTTATAGAGTTAGATGCCCTAAGTAAATCCATAAGTTCACTATATTTGTGCAAATGATCAATATGATGTAATTTTAAGTATCTAAGATTTACATTTTGAACCTAGTAGGTGATGGCTCCATTAGGCTATCTTGTACCAATGGACTATTAGTTATTAAACTTATCCATGCCTCATGTTTTAATAACACTACTTGTAAAAGGGTAGATAAGACTCATTCTAACAATGATTGTGAGGTGTGAGTTTTTTATCTTTAATCCTGATACACCTAGAACATCAAGTATCAATTGGCTATCAATTATTAAAGTTGTTCGCCATATATTGTGTTCTAGTGGCTCTAATTGTAGAGGTGTGGATGGGGTTCATTCTGACAATGGTTAAAGGCAAGGATGGAAAATTGGCCCAGGACCCTTTTTTTTCAAAATTCAGGTAGTCAAGCTCGACCCCGACCCTGAGCCCAAGCCCAGCCCGAAGCCCAGTTGGTTGAAATGATGTCATTTTAATTTGAGTAAAATGATGTTGTTTTATGTTGAGAAAGTGGAACTTCTACTTTTATATGATGTAAAATGTAGTCATTTTACTCTAGGAGCTTATGTTTTACACCTAAGCAAAACAAATTCATTTTACTATAAGTTAAAACCACCCCAATCCCCACTTTCTTCTAGTCCTAATCTCCCAGTCTGGTAGCAATCCCTCTTCAGTTGTCCCACTCCCTCCATTCGACCTTCGCATGTCCCACCCACTACACTACATCATTTGCAATCAGTCAACTCTCCTCGACAGTCGACTCTCCTAAAGTTAGCCTCTCTAATCTCTAGCTCTGTATGTCCTTGAGTCACTCTTTCATGGATGGTGGCTTCATCCTCTTCCTAATAACTAGTAAGGTTTCTACGTTTATTTTTTGGAATTCAAGTATATATGTGATACACTAATCACTACAATAGATAGATATGGGTATTACATATATTTTTAGGTTTCCTTCAATGTTTAATCGAAGATGGTAAAGCATACAAAAGAACCTCTTTTAACTTTTTGTAATTCTACAAACTCATTTGCTTAATAAAGTGGTGATAGTTAAGAAGAGAAAGTAAGAAACTAGTGCTGTCAAAAAGAGTTAAAGCCATTTTCTAATTTTGTTTTTGTTTGATGGTTGTTACACTTCTTGTGGTTGTTATTTGATAAAAAGGTTACACTTTGATTCTTTTATTTTGAAGGAAATGAATGTATTATGTTTCTTTTGTTTATTATTTGGCAATCTATAAAGATTGAGTTTGATGCTTGTTATAGTGGTGCCATCCTTTGCGTAGAACCACCTTATAATGATTAAGTGAATTTAAATCGATTTTTGGGTATAAAATCACTTTAGCTCTTTTCCCTATTCTGTCTTTTATCTTTTTCTCTTCCATTTTTGTACTAGATATAAATTCTTATTCTATAGAGTACACTAATTTTGTATTTTTTTTGTAGGTTGCAAATCTTTATTCAAATATTTGTTATGCTTTTATTCTATATCTATATGCTCCAATAACACTACATTGAAGCATTTATCAAATCCCATCTTAGTCATTGCTTTATTCATATGACATCTCTACACATACTAATCATACTAAATATCATCATGTAATCGATGCAGTTTAGTATTTATCTTTATCTTTTATATGTCCTCACATTTCCTTTGTGGTAAATCAACTTGTTTCAATTTATGCATCAATACGAGGAATCTCATTAGACAATGACTAAGAAAATTTTATATTACTTGAAACATATTGTTCATCATTGTATCTTTTCTAATCGGCCTTTATTCTACAAAGTTTTTTGGATGTTAATTAGGTTAGTATTTAAGATGATGGTTCATTTACTTCAGCTTACTTAGTAAATGTATTTCATACATTGGTCTCCTTAAAAGGCTAATGCATGCTAGCCTTTTCTCTTTATTAAACTTAGTCTGACAAGGTTGACACGATTGGATCAAGTTATCATAGATTGCAACTAATTTAACTATTAGCAAGCAAAGAACTTTTTACAACACAGGGAAAAACATAAAGTTCATAGATCTCTGAAAAAAATCTCTATTCTCATAAACCTAAAGGATTTATAGAAACATTACTAGTGTGAAGGTGATGATGATGATGATGATGATGATGATGATGATGATGATGATGATGATGATGATGATGATGATGATGAGATTTGAGCAACCATTGGAAAAAATTTGTTAACTTTGATGTATCAATTTTAGATAGTCATTAATTAATACTTATTTTTCATTTGATTGCATTACTTTTTTGTAATTGAAGATATAATTATTTACTTGTGTCTGTGCGTGTGTGTGTTTTTGCAGATTCTCATTTTTAATATCTGCTCTCCAATCTCCAGCCCTACACTCCATGACTACAATATTAATTGACAATTCCATTTTGAATTTTTGTAAATTGTACCATTAAAATTTTTTGGATGATATTAGCTGAGATACTATTTTGTTTTGATAATATAATTTTTTTGTTCACTTCTTTTAAAAATAAATTTAGTTTCGACTTATTATTTTATTATTTTATTTATGTTCAATTTATAAATTCATTAGAAAAAACTCATTTTTCATTAAGCAATTGCGCTAATTAAATGAATGTTGCATTTTGCATATATAATATAACATTTTTAGTTCACTTCTTTAATTAATTTAGTTTCTAACTTATTCATTTTATCATTTTTATACATATTTAATATATAAATTCATTAAAAAACTAGTTTTTCGTTAAGTAATTGTGCTAATTAAATGAATGTTACATTTCTAGTTTATAATTTTTTCACTCCCTCTAAAAATGAATTTATTTTCAACTTATTCATTTCAAAATTTTATTTATATGTTTTTAAAATAAAAAATAAAAATATTTTTACAAAATAAAATTAAAAAGTAGAAGTCAGACTCGGGTTAAGTTTCAAGCTTAAATCCTGATGCCTAATCAAGCCTCAGGCCCAACCCACTGTCAAGCCTAATCGTGGGGTGAGTTTGTTCTCTTGCTTGCATCTACAGCCTGTTTTTTCAAAAAAAATGTAAATTGATATCGAACAAATCTCAAATTTACGTGCTTACAAATAGTAACTAGTATCAAAGTGCTCCTAACAAAGACACCAATACTCAATCTTACATTTACTTTGAGATTGTCCAAGGTCGTAGGTCCTCTGAGCCTCTTGACTCCAAAGTCGTCAGTTAAATGTTTTCAATTCTTTATCTCTTGTTGATTAGATTCGCGTTAATTGTTGTAACTCTTCTTTCCTTGATTGGATTCGCGTTAATTGTTATAACTCTTCTTTCCTTGTTGCTAATAATATTCCCTGAGCTGACCTCTTATGTTATACCTGTTAGTATATATGACGCTGACGTAATTGTGAGAGTTTGTCTGGCTCTCCCATGCTACAAATGTCATTTGTGCAAACGTGCAAAATTTTCGCAGATATAGCACAATGCAAAAGGCATTGATGATGAAACAAGATATGCTAATTGCTTGGAGTCCACCACCCACTAATTGCATCAAAATTAATGTGGCTGCCTCAGCACCCACAAATCCGGGAGACATAGCGATTGGAGGCCTTGCCAGGAACGCTGAAGGACGCTGGCTGTGCGGTTTCACAAGGAGACTCGATTAAGGGAACATTACGAAAGCTGAATTATTCAGAATTTATTTTGGACTGCTATTAGTGTGGAATCGAGGCTTCCGCAATGTGTCTCTTGAATCACACTCTCTTTTAGCTGTTAACAAAGTGAATTGCAACCTTTATCCTACAAATAAATTCTATCCAATTATTCATGCTTGTAAAGAATTGCTTAGTCACCCTTGGCAGTATCGTATTGTGCATACTTATCACGAAGAAAATATGTGCGTTGACTACTTGACTACTTGAACTTCTGGAAGCCCTTTTAAAGTTACTTACCTGGAGAACCCCCCTAGACAACTTCATCATTTCCTTCAGGAGGACGTCTTTAGTGTCGCTCGGCATAAGACCGTCCCTGTTAGAACCTAGCATTTTTTTAATTGCTCACTTGTATAAAAAAAAAAATTTCATTTTACCTTTTCAACCTCAGGTTACCCAAAGTGAAATGCAATTTCAACAAACTTTGGTTATAAGTGTGATAAGCGACGTTTTGCTTTGTTTTTGGTTGGCTGGGTTATGCCCATATGGTGTCACTTTGATTAAGGGACTTATGTCTTTTGCTTTTCTTCATGAACTCTTTTGTACTATTTTTTATATAATTCATTTTTTAACTTTTCAAAAAAAAAATTTCAACAAACTTGCAAAAAGAAGTTTACCCAAGGAAATGACGATTTCATTTCGCATGTAATAATGAATCAAAAATCTATGTGAATAGATGAGAACACAAAAGTACATATTATTATATCAACCTGATATGTCCCAAGTTAACGAAGCTATACATACTGCCAAAGTTTGTGCAAGAATTATGCGACTCCGATACAGAAAACAGCCTATAAACAGACATTGTTCAACCAAGTACAAAATGTAAATGTTCCAACCAGCATTGACCATGCTGCGTAGCGGAAGAGAGAATGAGAAGGGAATATTATTGCTTGTAGAAGCCACTTTGGTTATGAGGCGGATATGGAGAAGGAACGGTGTAAGGAGGCCGCAGAAAAGACGCAGGTTGCTGTCCCTGGGCATTGTAATATGGGCCTCGCCACCCTGGATAGGCAGGCTGGCCATACTCCTGGCTTGTTGGTGGCTGTTGTGGGGCCTGTGGATGTTGGTAAGGAGCCCCAGTAGCAGGGGAAGCATGGTAAGGTGGTGGCTGCTGGGAATAATGGGGTGGGGGATGAGTATATCCAGGCATTGTTGACTGCTCAGCAGACTGATAGAAAGGTGCTTGAGGGCGACCAACATGTTGATGATCTGGTGGAGGCTGAGGGTTTGATCTCTGAGTTTGATGGGGCTGTTGCACTGAAGCATAGTTGTATGAACCCGTAATTGTGCTCTTGCGGTCCTGGAAATTTAATCCTGCCACTTGTCTTTGTACATCTTCAATCATATCTCGGCACTGAATGTTCCTGGTCATCACAAAATCGCTACACTGCTGCTTTATGTTGGTTATTGCGTCCTGTTGTAAGAACAAGATATAAAAAGATCAAAAATTTTTATGACAATGACATGGGAGAGGTGATTTAAAGAGCCAGTGAATATTAAGCGACTGTGATGCATCAAAATTGTAAACCTTGTAGGAAATTCCTAACAACGGCGATATTGAAAAGCACTAGAATGACAGCCAAGCAGGGTTGAAAGGTTTACTGCGGCTGAAGTAAAGAAATTCATGACATAGAAAGAATAATTAAAAACAACAAAGAAGAAATAATTACCTGAAGTGTAACATAAAATTTCAAACCCTCATTTATGTTCTCTTTAATTTCTCGATACTTAGCTATGGCAGCTTGTATCTGCTTATAACACTTCTCTCGAGATGCTGAGATAGAAAATTAATACATGCTGATGAAAGAGCATTTGATATCCATTAAAAGTATGGAATTCAATAAAACATGAAAAGGCTAAGCAACAATAAATGGACATTACACCTTAACGACTAGGCTGGAGAAGGGAAACAAGGAATGACATTGAAATATGAAATAGATGATCAAAGGTTGATCTAACCAAGAGGCTACGAACCTTCACAGGTTGACATGACATGCTTTAACAAAGGAAACAAAAATTTGTGTCAAGCTCTGATAATTTTCACCAGAAAATAAATCGCTTCTTCATATTTGTAAGCTAATCTTTCAACTATACTGATGGCTTGATTACAAATTATCAATCCTGTTGCCCAAATTTTATTCCTGCTTCTTGTTTTAGGTTTTGATTCCAACTATCCTCATATTTTTCCACCTAATTTGCTTCCCTCTACAACTTTGATCAGTATTAAAAACTCAAAAATTTCATTCTCACTAAGCACGAACAGCAATATATGGCCAGTATGAGACCATGTAAAAACACTTATGGCACATCCACTCCATTTTTTATTTGACTTCCAGATTTATATATGAAATTTCTCAAGTAATGCTGATGAAAGGAAGAAGGCTTTATGACGCCTATATTATAACTCTTTAAACGTGACAACAAACATAAAAACTCCATATACATAGCAGATAATGATGTAGGATGAGTCGAAGAGATATCACACTGTAGTTAGAACCCACAGAACTTATAAATCTGGCTGTTGAAATTGGAGTTTAGGTTTGGGATTTCAGCTTAAGTTGTTGAAATTTCAAGTTTGGAATAGCTGAAATTTTAGTCTGATATGGCTAGGATTTTATGTTTGATATGGCTAGAATTTTTGTGGTTGCCAAAAATTCAAGCTAGAATTGCTGGAGGAAACTAGGGATCACTTTTAGAGTGTAAGAATCGCTTTTAACAAAATCACACCTTCTAATTGAAAACTCAAGTTTATAGGGGAAAAAAAATCAAGACATGTTACTAAAGGGGTTGAATACACAACAAACGCTTTGAATCAAGCTCTTAAGAGTACTCATAAAGACCTTAAAACAACATTCTTCTTTTTTTAAAAGATCTTTCTAGACCTCACCTCAATGTTGGAGCGTCAGCTCACTCGCACGAGATCGTGCACGAACACACGCACACACCCCCACACCCACATAAGATTTTGGAACCCTTGTTCTAATAGTAACAGGATTCCAAACTAAAATATCCAAAATAGAACTAAATCTTACTTAAATAAGAATTTTTTATTCTTAAATAAGTTTTAAATCCTAAACAACTAGAATAATATATTTAACTTCTTATCTAATAAGGAAACCTAGCATAAATTAAATTTCAGCCCTTGTTGTTGTTACCTCAACTATCACTCTTTATCCCACCAAATTAAAGATTATAGTTGACTAAATTGCCCTCTTTTAATTCCTTTACAAACCCTAAGCTCTTTTGCCTCATATAAGAAAGTAGTATAGCGGCAATAGAACTTCTGTGATAGGTATTAAGGTTTTCTTAGGCAAAAGAATCAAACAAATAGTATTAAAATGATTGGAAAGCAATATATACCTTTATAATCTTCTAGATTAAAGACTGCTGAAAACTCCTCATTTTGAGCCTGTGAACAAGAGCCGTCTCTAATTTCAAGACCAGAAAGAACTAGAAGTATAAATTCTTTTCAACAATAAAATTGTGAGGTAACAAAATAAGAATATCATTCACATCAAACTTGAAGTTGCACATCAACTAGTTTAATAATAAAGATTTCACAATTAACAACACACGAATTTGTAAAACCAGAAAGTGTCCAATCATCTCCATTGCAAGTTATAATTTCCAGTCAAATAGATGGACAACAAGCATCAATCCTTGTCAGAAATACATAGTCGCCTTTTAACTTCAAAGTAAAAGAAATAAAGAACAAGGTATTATTGGAGAATAAATATGTATTTATCCTCAAATTAAGGCTTAGCCTTAGTATACTGACATCAAAAGAAAACTATAGTAAATATCCTGCTCACCCAAACACAGGAAAAAAAGAAAAGAGAAAGAGAGGAATGCTAAGGTACCACTGGATAATAAAAAGTAAACCTGAATTTGTAACAGTAGCTGTTCTTGTGCCTCAATATTTTGTGTAACTTGCTCACAGATGTGATCATATTTTGCTAGCTCTTTCCTGAAAAGATCTTCATAGGAGCCAGTGGACGTCATCAACTTTGGTAATATATCATCCTGAAACAATAAACAACAAAACCTAAAGGTAAAATAATGCTAGAAGAGAGAGCATCACAAGGAAATACTACTCAAGCAGGTGGTTATGTTAACCGATGGAGCAACATAATTTATTGAAATAAAAAACTCAGTTGCAAAAGTGAAGAGACAATTCTTGAGTTCCAACAGAAAAGTGATTTAAGAAAATCTTTAAAGAACTGCTTAGAGCAAATAAAGCACTAGCCAAATTTTATTTCAATAGTACAAAAAGGCTTGGGAAGCATAACAAGAAGACCATTTTCTGATTAAAAAAATATTTCCAGTCCAAAAAAAAAACAATTATCAGGCCAACATAACACAATGCATCTAATCCTCTCTAAGAAGCTCCAAATAGCTATTCTCATCTGATTTCCACTCCTAATTAGTTTTTTCGCGTCCAATTCCTCCTCTCAAATATCCAAGATATTCATGCAGTAATATAAGAAAGAATGAATATCTAAGCAAAAGAGTAAAGGGTATGCATGGAGAAATATCTGTTGCTGACTGCATTTAACAGTTTCAGAGTAACATCTTATTTGTTGAGACATTATGAAGACATTTTCCTTCTTCTCTCTAATTGGTTGGTTATCCCAAATGTTGGGCTCCATGTCATACTAAGTCTCAAAGAACAAAAGCTTAATGAAGTCAAATCTTTCTTTATGCCACTCCAACTCATTTGCAGCCAATAGAATAAACTGCACTAGCATGTCATGTAGAGAAGGCTGCTTTCCAACTACTTTCTAGAGCACTCATAGACACCACCAAGAATCATTCCCACCTTTCCTGCAATACTTGTCAATAAAATGACTCCAGCAACATATGAACAAAGTTGTCAACAAACACAACAGCACAAATGAATCCTTTGGATAACATGCACACGTCCATATCTTTTTACTTTCTCACACTATATAACAACACTTGCTCAGTCCAACAATATCAACAACAGGTTGATATTGAGATAAATGACATTCATCACAAAAGCTATCATCAATTAAACAATTTCATTCAGATCATGACAATCTAGAATGCCATTACAGGACTGTTACACTTTAGTCATTGAGCAGCACATACTGTTGTAGTCACGATGAGACTAGTATCTAAGTGCTCCATAATGCATAAAGGAAGGAAGATAGTTAAGATTTGAAGAGTGAATACTTACTCATAGACGAACCATTATCATGATCTTGAACATTTAGATAGACACTTAAAAGAAGGTATATGAAATTAATAGATGGTCAAAAAAGATAAAAGTAATCAAACCTTTCTTTTCATCTCTTTGAGCATGTCTTCAAGGCCAGCTCGTTGAGCACCAAGAGTCTCCAACTGTCTCTGCAGAGAAGAGCAAGCTAATTGAGAAGTCCGTACATTTAAATGTTACAAAGGAGCTAAATTATGAAGATGATATGAGATTTACTTAGCTTAGTCCACCAATCATTTGTTATTCTTTGGATTGTTTACCACCAAGTTAATTTCAAGTTATACAAAGAAAAGATCTCAAGAATTTCTTTCCTTTAGCTTGGTCACGAATGACTAGTACACCATTGTTCTACTATACCAGATATACCCATTGAAGCAACATAATCATTTTTCTTTCTTTTATAGTTGAAGCAAAGAGATGAAAACAAATGGCTGAAGAAAAAGGAAATGTTCAAACCTAAAATGCAAGTTTCACAAAATTTAGAAATAGACAATACCAGATTCTGCTTCAAGCCCCCCACTATAGCATCTTCATTTGCATCCAAGGACATGATCGGCCTAGCAAGAGTTGGAAGTGCAGATTCTATCTGATGATATAAAATGTAAAATCTTTTACTCAATTCACATATATATCATATAAATAATTATGAGAAGATCAAATTTAACAGAAGAAGAGGAGGAAGTGATGCAAAATTTGATGCTGACAGTTAACATAGATGTAATGAATGCGGAACACCAACATCATTAAAACCAAATATTCACAAATTGGACCACAAAAGAAAAATGCATCCTTCAGAGCAAAGTTATTCCCACTTGAAATATAAATATTAACAACAGGAATATTAAGGATAAAACAAATAAAACCTAATGAACCATTAAAGCAGTAAACTAAATGAAGAAGAAAAGGAATAAGCCCCAGCCAAATTAATTAAGGTTCGTATTCCATATTCAGTTATCAATTTGAAATATTGAAGGATATTAAAATAACATCTAAACTAAAAAATAAGAGGCGCCTTACAGACCCATAAACCATGATATAATGATGTTCCACAATGCAAAACATGCTTTAGTGATAATGATCAATATGAACAGGGAACATACTGGGCGACGATCCAGGATGGACATGAGTGCAGAATGATCCCTAACAGAACGCTCAATCCTGGCATCACTTTCTGCAGCTTGCTTTAAGTTGGCTGCAAACCTATTCAACCTATCCAGTAAATTCTTCGTCAAAGTGCTGGATTGAGGCCTTGTCCACCTTGTCCCAAATTGACTTCTAAATTGAGTGTCTTCTGCTGCTTCTTTCTGCAAAAGCTCTTCAGTCTGGACCAGCAGTTCATGGTTCACCATCCTCAAATCCTTAAGTTGCTGTAATTCAGCGTCCAGCCCAGTTGGACCACCACTGATCTGCACTGCTTCTACATCTTCTTTAAGGTCTGTTGGCAACGTCAAATTCCCTTCAAGAGAAAAAATAGAATCTGGCAGATCCATTTCCTTCAATCTCACTCGAGTTAACTCACTCCCTTGCTGCAATTTCTCAGCCTGAGTCCTTATAATGTCATCAACCATTTCAGTATA
This sequence comes from Erythroxylum longipes, assembly GCA_027563885.1. NCBI lineage: Eukaryota > Viridiplantae > Streptophyta > Magnoliopsida > Malpighiales > Erythroxylaceae > Erythroxylum > Erythroxylum longipes. Next base: position 9,865,614 of record JAOQMS010000178.1, read on the forward strand.
TCTTGAAAGAGCCTTTGCACTACTGTCTGGAACAAGACTTGCAAACAACTTCTCCTTGCTTGCATCCAATACTTCAGCCATTGTCATTGGCTTCACCATTGAAAATGCAGGGAGTGGTGGCAGGGAACTTGGCGAAGGTACCCTCATGAGGTAAACTCTATCATTCTCCTTCACAGCTCTTTCTAGGTTACGATTTAGATTGGCTTCAAGTTTGTTGATCGCATCTAGAAGCTGAGGTGCAGCACCTTTAGAGTTTTTCCTTGCCTCAACTAATGCACTAACCCCAGTTTTCAACCGAGCAATTTCTTCTGATATTTCTTCTTTCTCATGAAGCTCTAAACCATATCGATAACAAGCTTCAGCATAAAAAAGGGCTGCCTTTAGCTGGACGTGAGAAATCCAACCCTTATCAAAATGATCCTTCAATGGTGCAACATTTAAAGCTGCTAAAGCTTCTTCATAATACAGCCCAACCTGCACCATTACCATGCCAAATTCATTTGAGACAAACTAAAATGGGCAACAAGAAACATCCGATAAATCAAGGTCAAATCAAAGAGTTCTTTCAGCAATCAGGAGCATAATCAACGGACAACATACCATATGTTCATTACCTAAATCAACAAACCCCCACAGTTTCTTGAAAACCACAAATCACAATATGCAGTGATATAATCAAATGGCAGCTGCTACCCAGTGGTTACCAATCACATAAGAATTTATTCATGGGACTTGTATAACAGTAACACTTAGTGATAGGCACGACATTTGATTGGAAACACAAACTTAATTTTGAGAAGAAGTAACTATAATCATACGACTTGTATACAAGTAGCAACAAGCCATGTGATCAAATCACTTCAAGCACTATAAAAGAAACACATTCAAACCACATACAGAATACATTACAATCTTAACAAAACAATCACTCACGCGAAATGAATATATTATCTGGCAAAATTACTTCATCGAAGCATATCAAGCCACTCAATCATGCACTCTTCTCATAGACACCACCACACAAAACTCGAAACTTTCCAAAAACGTCGGAGGAAAACAATAAGCACAAACCTGCCGGGAAATTTTGGCACAAACCCCGGGAGTGCTCCCTTTAGCAATAGTATTCTCAAAAACACACTCCTGCGCTTGCGCAAGCATGAGCCTTTCCAACATACCAGCACACTCCACCGACAGGTCGACCGTGGTACTCGTCCCCATCGACGCCTTCGTCGCGGCATTATCCCTCAGATACGCAAACGCACCGGCCGCTGCAATAAACGCGTGAATCGCCTGCCGGCGGCCCTCCACGGTGTTCCGATCAAACGACAGTCCAATCTGACTATAGACAGCGCCCAAATTGAACAATACAGCCGCCTTCTCCAAATGAATATTCTGCTGAGACGCCTTCTGCTTCTGCTTAAACGCGTCGTGCCACACAAATGTTACCGTATTGACGTGGTCCTTGTCAGCGGAGATCGGAAACCGAGTCTCAATCAAGCATAGGGCTTTGAAGTAGCTCTGAAGGAGGTCACGGCGGGCGGTCGGCGATGGGTCTGCTTGACGCTCGACGTCTGAGCGGTACTGTTTGACGATTTGAAGATCGTCTTCTAGATTTTGGGCCTCTCGCTCAGAGTAGAGCATGGAGATGTAGTTGCGGAGAGGCCGGTAGAGATCGAGAGAAGAGGTCTTCTTCTCGTAGATCGCGAGCATGATGTTGGTGGTAGCCGCGGCAGAGGATTGGGCCGCCATGGATCAGAGTTGGAATTTAGGGGATTCAACGACGTGAATTTGGGGCTAAGTTTTTCAGTTTACGAGAGTATGAAAAGAAGCTGTCTCAACTGAATCGGCTGACTTAGCCAAAATGCTTGGTGAGTTGATAGATTTTGCTCTTATTAAGTCTCCATTTGCGTTGACAGATGCAAAGAAAGATTAAACACGATTTAGATTGTATTTTGAGTCGATACGGATTTCTACTATTAAAATTTTCGATATGTATAAAGTAACATCAATACTTAACCTAAAAGCAAATTACCATTTTCTTAAAAAAACCTAAATACACTTAACACTATCTAAACTAAATAGTATATAATAAACGTAGAATATATAAATCTCTAATAATGTCAAAATATATGTGGTATAAATATTAAATTAATTAATTAAATGTCAATGAAATAGTAACCTAAATCAGCAATAAATTAAACTAGATTTAAATTAATAATTAAAATAAATTATTAATTTTTGTTGATTGTTGATTATTTCAATTCAAATTCAAAAAATGGGTTGAATCACTATTTCATTAGTAAATATATAATATTTATATTATGAGTATACTATTATTATTTTTTAACTGAAGTTTAAGAGATTATTTTTTAAAAAAATTGAAAACTATAAAAACATTCATAATTTTAAAAATCAAAAGATTTTTCCAAAGTTTCTTAAATTATAAGAAAATTTCATGCTTTTTACCTTGTCGATCTAATTGCATTTTATTATTTAAATGTTGGGTTAATTTGCTTTTACTGCTGTTCTTTAAACACAAGAACTTGAAACAAACTTATTAATTTGCAGAAATCAAAACTTGCAGAAAAATTAAGAAGACCGGATTTTTACTTGGTTCGATAGTCAAGAACTATCTACATCCAAGGTTCTCACCTAGGGTGGTAAAGATTTCACTAATATGAAGAAAGAATTGAAGAACAAAATACAGAGATTTGAGTGTTTTATGGAACACCTGCACCAAGAGTCCCTCAAACTCACCAGTACCTAAAAATGGTACTCTAGCACTCTCTGATTTTTCTTCTCACTATTTTTCACTCTTACAATTACTGATTACATGAAATTTGAAGGTATGAAATTCTGGAATTGTAATCCTTGTATGTCTGATGTTTCTTTCTTCTTTTATAGTTGCTGAAATGAAGAAGATGGTCTTCGGATGAGGTAGGTTGAGTCAGCTCTCCCCATGTGCCTTTCACATGAGCTTTAACAAGCCTTCCTATGCTGTGTGTTTTATCATGTAAGGAGCTGCGTTTTGTTGCTTGTAACCTGCGTTTTCCTTTTGTCTTCTAAACATATAAAACGGTAGTGTTTAAATGTGTTGCTTTGCTTCAGACATGTATGTAGGCTTTTATCTCCACGTGTGTTAGGCTTTAGTTTATTTTTTATTTTCAGCTTACAAATACTTCGAGAAGACTTCTCCTCCTTCTCTCTTCGATACACCCACAGACACTATTACACATTCCATTTTTCTGTTCTTCATTCTTCTTGAATTTTTGTAGTATCTGAGTTGAAA
>JAOQMS010000178.1:9869002-9884909 GCA_027563885.1 Erythroxylum longipes
GGGGTCTTGACAGATGTGGTATCAGAGCATGAAGCATGATGAGGTTAGACTCCGGTAACGGGGTCTGACATTTTTATTGTATCAGAGCAAGCAAGAGTCAGACTCAGGAAACGAGGTCTGACATGGATTTCATAATCTGGTCTCATCTAAGTCGTAGGATTATATTCATTATGACTATATGGTATGATTTAGGACACTCAATCAATCGCATTGAATCTATATCCATAACTATCCATCATCCCACATAACCAACCCTAGCATGCATTCTTTAATGCAACCATCTCACAAGGTTTGCATGTATAGGTTGCGACGTGTTATGCATCTAAAGATTTGATGTTCGATTCAACTCTTGAAACGAACTGCTTTCTAATGATGGAATCGACTAATTTCTCAATTCGTATGTTTTCAATTCCAATTCTAAATACCAATATACCAAGCGTAATACCCTCTACTCTGATGTACCAATTAAACACTTTTAATTGTATCATGCTTGTCATATCTAATGATACTAGACATGAAATACTCGAAATAGGTTAATACAATATTAATCTTTTAGATTTCCAAATAATTTAGGAACATCGAACCATCACCCTAAGTATCTCTAGGTAATCTCCACTTCATCAAGACTACTTAGGCACTTGTCACATAACTTGTGACGACCAAAACAATCAAGACAACTGAATATACCAACGAGATGCTAATATAACATATTTGACATTTGCATATTTTTGAAAACCCAATTTCAAGCAAATCAATTTGGAATGCATATAACATCAAAGTAACATATTTTTTATCACATAAAAAATGATCCGAGGCATTGAAACCAAAAAACACATAATCACCACTTCAAACAAACCAGGTCCAACAGTTTTCTCAAAACTGTTCAACTCTATCTTTTGCTTGAAAAAATCATTGAAACAATTTAAATAAATGCTGAGAATATTATAGAGGCTATAAAATTTACCTAAAATGTTCCATGAAATTGTTTAGAATTTATTTCCAAGTGAAACTCAACCAACCTCAGCAACCAAGCCAATCCAAAATCTGTGTTCCTCAACATAGACATTCCCAACAGCACACAAGAAATTCTCAAATAAATATTCATTCACCTCAAAAATATTTTTATATCTTCATAAACATTTATAAACATATGATAAAGAGGGTGGTGAAAGAAAATCCTAAAAAACATTTTTCTAGAATTTATTCTCGAATTTACAAGCATGCCTATTCATGTAATGTGCATAAACACAGCAACCAAAACAGAAGGGAATTAATTAGCAAAAACATATCAAATCACATTGATAAATTTTTTCCTTCCACAAACATATTCAAAAACATCTCATGAGAAAATCTGGGCAAGAAAATTTCAAAAACAATATCTCTATACTGATTTCGAATTCAACACAATGTTAAATGAGTGGCGTCTAATGCATCATGACCCCTAATTGACTGGAAAGTAAGTGGTTTGGCGAACGAACCCGTGCTCATCACAAACCATCTTATGAACCCCTACCATAGACAATTGCTGTGCAATTCGTCCTTTCATCATGCTATATCCCACTTGGTTATGAGTATGGGCAAAGTGTCAACTCTCACTAGACTGACTACGTCAAATCTAGCCCAAGTGATATAAGTTCTCGTCTTGGGACTCATTACTCTATATGTCAATGAAGGCATTCTTTATGACACATGTACTCCGACCAAAGGTTTCTAACTAATGACCCTGATAATAGGCCGTGGGTATCATCTTCTACTACTACATAAGTGGTGAATCCTCTATTGACTACTAAATTACCTTCGAATACCTCAAGTTGTATGAGCGACCTCTGCAAGGGAACAAGGAATGGAGTCAAAACACAGATTTAGTATCCAAGATATCCTTAAGTACCTCAAGTTTAAGGATACTAGCACCATTACTATGATGAGATTATCACTAATATTAGAATAGGACATCCATGTGATGATCTTATGGTAGGTCATTCAATGTACTTACTACCTTTAGTAAACATCCACATCTCTAAACATCTCATATTTACAATTTCTAAGATCCAATGCATGATCAAATCAAGGAGTTTGACATGTGCTAGTCTATCTGGATTAACGATGTCTAGTCTCATTAATCCTATGACTAGGGATAATTTAGATACTAACATAATTGCACATGATAGGAATCTCAATAGTATGATCACATCATAATTTCCTTCGTGCTATGGCATATATCATGGACTTCATTAATTTGCTTATAGATCAATATGTGTTCATAAAGAATGAACACCAAATTAATGAAATATGCTTTTCTTTATTATTGAAAATAAAGTCTGCACACAACTTTGTACAAAACGCACTAAAGGCAATTGCCTTTAGGGCATTACTCTAACAGGGTTTTGTGTTTTACTTTGAATTTGATTTTGCATATGGTATGATAGTTGTTAGGTTACATTTTGTGATTTGTTTTAATGTGTCAATGGCTTAGATAGATTGAAATTAATTTAATTTTGAACATAGTTTATTAGGTTGTGAAGAATCATTAGCTCGCAAAATTAGTAAATTGATAAATATACAGCTTAATTAGGATTTAGTGTAAGTTTGTCACCTTCTAAAGTGTCAGATTCATTCATAATTTAAGGTCTTTTAACTTAATTAACTTTACTAGTATTTTTCATTGAAACGAGTAGCTAAAACAACAAGGTAGAGAAAAGAATGTTTGTTACATAAATAACTATTCCGCTAGCATTCAGGTTATGAATAAAGTTAGTAGCCAATTGAGAACGTGATATAGCTGAGTTACCGGATCGACACGCATCACAAATGTCTGCCTTCACGTCAAAAGGCTATAATGACGTTCCAACCAAGTAGCTTAATGAAAACATTACTTAGTTGAGTAACTGGATCGACATTCGTTACCAATGTTTGCCTTTGTGTAAAAAGACTAAGTCCATGTTTTAAAAAAAAAACTACCGAACTTATAATAGCGTGACTTTTTATGAAAATGTACTTAGGAGCAGTTACAGAGTCTGAATGACCAAAGAATTATTAATGTATGTGTGCAATTGAAAAGGGTAAATAAATTAGCACTTAGATCTTGATTAATTTGTATATTTAGTTCAAAGCCCCTAAATGCAGATTTTACATGTTAATGATTTGATATAACTTGAATGATTGTGTTTAACGTTAAATTTATTTCATGAAGTTGAAGCCATTGTCCATTACTGCATTGTGTGTTTTGTGTTTGTTATGTGTTTGTTGTTTTGTTTGCTTGAGGATAAGCAAACGTTTAAGTACGAAGATGATGATAGGTGTGAATTGCATCATGTTTTAGGGCTTAGTTTGTTATGTATTAATTGTTAATTTGAATGTTTAGTATATGTTTAGGTTAGAATTATGTTAGTTTGTGTGTCAAAGTGTTTTTTTAGGTTAGTATAAGTCTTTGAGCTTAAATATTATGTTTTTGAGGTACCTTGATGTGTTTATTAGTATTTCAGGATCAACATTGAAGAATGGAGAAGTTTCGAAGACATTTGGGCTGAAACAATGACCCACGATCGTGACAGAAAATGAGAGCCAACCCACGATCATGGCCCACTATTATGACAAAAGACTATGCCACAGCCCACGATCGCGGCCTGATTACCCTTGGGCTACTCAAGACTAAAAAAGTATTTAAAGAACATGAAGAACACAAGAGGGAGAGCTTTTACTTCAGCCACAATCTCGAAATCCTAGAGTATTTTATCAAGAGATTGAGGAAGAAACGAAGGAAGAGAGACGTGGAGAAGAAGCCTACGCAAAGTACTTCTCAGAATAGGAGGTTTCCCATTGTTGCTGCCTTCGTCATCCATTCTGAGTCTATTTCTGGTTTAATTCAAATTTTTATGATTGTATAGAATTTGAGATAGCCATAGATGATAGATTTGTTTAACGTTGAGGATTTGTCTAAACTCACCTTTGGGATATTTTGTCTTTGTTATTAATGAAATTTGATTGTTGCATTTTTATTGGATTTCTTGTGATTTCAATTATGCAAATGCGTAATTCGGTAATAAACTGAGAAGGTGAACCAAGTAAAAAACCATTAAATTGGGCTAACGAGAGTTAGGTAATTTAATAGAATCATGAATTGAATCAAACCGATAAATTTATGTCAAAATAGATCTGACATAGGTTTTCGATAATTTTTGGGACAACTTAAGATCTAATTTAGGTTTTGGATAATCGGGAGGCAGCAATTCCCGTAATCTAATTAGGGTTTATAAATTAGGGTTAATAATTATAAACTCGAGAGAGAGTAGTCAACCCTAGGATCATCTAGAACCGATAATCCAATAAATTCATAATCAAATAGGTTTTTATTAAAGTCGGATAAAAATCTCCTTTCGCTCAATTGGTCGTTTTTTAGGTTGTTTTATGATTGGGTGTTGCATCTGCTATCTTGTTTATAATTTCAAATTTGATTAGTGGAATTAATTGCGTGATTAAATAATTTCTTGTTTTAGTTTTGTTCATTTTGAGTTATTGCAATTTATTTTCGGCCTCAAATTTTAGGATTAGATTGACCCTCTTCGTGGAATCGACACCTTAGGTACTACGCGAACGACCCCTGCGCTTGCGGAATATCAAGGTTAATTATTAAAGCTTTTCATATCAGAAATCTACGGTCAAGTACATTATAGAAATGTCTCATCTTACTTCAAAATTAAAGGATAAAGTTAAAGTTATCAAACGACTTACTTGTGCATTTAGTTTTAATATCTCTTCCCATATAATTCTGTCAATTTAAGATTAGTTATAATTATCAAAAGGATAGATACACTCTTAATAAGCTTATTTCATATTATTTGCAAGAAGATGGAAAGATTAAAACAAGAGAATGTTGAAAGTGCTCATTTAGCATCTAACTATAAAGGCAATAATAAGAAGAGAAAGAAAGCTACGAGTACTATACCATAAAAGAAACAACATATAAGAAATTTGTTTATTACTTTTATGGAAAGACTTCTCACAAGAAAAAGGAGTGTATCAAATATCATGTTTGGCATACAAAGAAAGGCACACTTCTTTCATTGGTTTGTTTTGAGATTAGTCTAATTTTAGTTCCCAGACACTATTTCATAGTTAGATTTTGGTACTAATAATGATATAAGTGTATCCATATATGGTTGCTTAAGCTAATAATAGTGAAAGATAAACCTATGTAAGTGGTGGAATGACATTTAAAGTTGAGGTAATAAGGACTTTTATGTTATCATTTAGGACTGGATATTATTCAGATTTAAAAGAGACTTTGTAACACCATCTTTTAGGTAGAATTTGGTTTTTACTTCTTTATTGGACCATATTAGCTATTATAAAAAGTGACAAGCATCGGGCACGTTTAAAGTTTTCAAAGCTAAGGTTGAGAATTAATTTGGCAAAAGGATTAAAAGCATTATATCTAATCGTGGTGGTGAATATTATAGTAAATATGATGGTTCAGGTGAATAAGTCTAGGACCATTTACCAAATTCTTAGAAGATTTTAGTATTGTCCTAAAGTACATCATACCAAAAAGCCTTAGGATGAACAATTTTGTTGAGAGACAAAATGGAACATTAAAAGACATGGTAAAGATTATGGTTATTCACACTATCTTACTATATCGCTCTAGAGAGAGACATTACAAACCACATCTTACATTCTCAATAGAGTTCCAACTAAGGCAACAACAAAACCCCTTATGGATACTCTGAACGATTATAAGAGTACAAATTTTATGATCCCATAACTAAACCTTTCTTTTTGAAAAATGAATAGATTTTCATTAACCACAGCAAAGCTATATCCATCATTACAACTTTTCAAGGATCCACTCATATACATACATCAATATATCAACTCAAATAGAAAACTGTCAAAGTAAGTAGCTTTTTAAGCTGACAAATGTGATTTGTTATTTACTTTAATAGACAGGTTGTTGTGTGCACTTTTGGTAATTAATACAACTCTAGTCCAATTGATAATATCCTCTCCTAGTTGATTTTTGCTTGTTGCTTCACCTCTATATATTCTTTTGTTGCTTTCTTTACATAAAGAGTAGATAGTAGTAGTAAATGTCGTCTTGTAAATCACTCCATTTTACTTCTGTATTTTTGTTGTTCCGGCATTCCAATTCAATACTTCTAACTAATCGTAAGTTAGATAATAATCTACTAGGTTATGCATGATTCTTCTCCAAATTGACTTGGAATATCTGCATTTGAAAAACAAGTGTTCTTTATCTTCATCTATTTCCATACATAGCTCACACGGGATCATATGAACCAAACCATCTATTTTTAGTTTTGAGTTTGTTTTTAATAACCAACTAGGTGATTATAGACCCTTTAGGATTAAAGGAGTTCTTTCATAATAGATCATAATAAGGAACTCTCTCTCTGTTATCTTGGAGTCACTTATAGCAGGAACTGTTAGAAAACACACCTTTGGAGTTTACAATCCAAGTGTGAAATTTGAGGAAAGTATTGGAAAATGGAATTAAATCCTCTAAAACTACCAGACCATATTCCATTATGAATAAGTGTGGAGGCTCTTGCATTTAGGGGATTCTGTTACTCAACTGAGCAATCTCACTTCTCTACATTAATAGACTGAATTCAGTCTAGTTATTATACCAAATCCATATATTTTCCATATTCTCCAATCTATGTTTTAACCAAGGATAAACCATGTTTCTCATCTTTAGCATATGAATGAAGCTCTATGAAACTTCCCTGGTGATAGGCATCTGCCAAAAATTTTGGCTTCTAAGATAGGTTTCATGAATCCATTTGATCCATATAGCATTTTTTTTTCAGAGTATAGGCTCTATATCCTTTTGGAAGTAAAGGCATTTTGCATTAAAGGGATAGAAACAATCCTTAAGCCACTATGATTGATCAAGAAAACCTATATAGTTGTTATTGACAATGATCAAGTTATCATTCATACATTGTTCAAAAAGCAACTCTAAAGCAACAAGGCAATATTGAAAATATTTTTGGTCAAGATCAATTAAACATCCCTAAAATCCCTAAAAGACAAACTCAACAACCTCAAGAATAAATGTCATTAAAAAAACCCACTAGAGAGAGGAGAAGTACAACTTTAGTTAATTATATTATCTTTCTTCAAGAACATGATATGTACATTAGCATAGTAGATGATGATACATTCAACTTCCACAAAGCATTGAAAATTCTAATTCTCAAAAGTGGATTGATTCCATGAATGAGGAAATCGGAGACAATGATGTTTGGGATCTTTTCCGATTATCCATGGGAGTAAGACCCATTGGTTAAAATTTAAATGTTTAAGATTAAATTAAAAAGGCGATGTGGAAAGATATAAGGTCCATCTTATTGCAAAGGGTAGGAAGACATTAATTATAAAGAAACTTTCTCACTAGTTTCTTTGAAAGATTATTTCAAGATTATTATGGAACTTGTGCCACATTTTGATCTTGAGCTATATTAGATGAATGTTAAGACAAAATTACTTAATAGTGAGATTAATGAATTATATGGAGAAGCTTGAAAACTTTGAAGTAGATGGTTTGAAAATTAAGGAAATCCATCTATAGACTTAAGCAAACTTCTCTTTAATAGCATTACAAGTTTCATTAAGTTGTCAATGATGACTATATATACCATAAGTTCTATAGGAATAAATGTATTTTTTTCCTGATTTTATGTATTGATGACATACTGCTTACACTAGCAATATAGACTTGTTGAATGAAACCAAGAAATTTCTCTTAAGGAATTTTAAGAAGAAAGATCTTGGTGATGTCCTTTCTGTATTAGGGATTCAGATACATGAAGATCATTCTTGAAGTATTTTTAGATTATCATAAAAGAGCTATATTGAAAAGGTACTTAAGAGATTTGAGATGTAGGACAGTAAACCAAATGATACCTTTATTGCTAAAGGAGACAAATTTAGTCTCAGTTAATATCCTAAGAATGATTTAGAAATTAAATAAATACAAAAGATTCTTTATGCTTCGGCTATAGGAAGTCTAATGTACGCTTAGATATGTACACTTCTAGATGTTGCATATATTATTGAACTATTAGGCATATATTTGAGCAATTGGGAATGGATCACTAGAAAGTAGTTAAAAGGGTTACGCGATATCATAAAAGAATAAAAGAGTAAGCAAAGAGGGTCAAATTGAAACTTAGCATTTTTATTTCAATTTAAATATAAAACTTTTGACATGTTCAAAAAGAATCTTAACATTCGCAAATATTCAATTTAAACATTAACTTAACTGTTCCATCATTCTTTTATTACAAAAAATATATCTGAAATTTTTATGTGGGTATTTTGTAGGCAAGAGGGGCTCAAAAATTACAACTATTAGAGTTCTCTCTCTCTCTCTCTCTCACTCACACACACTTCTCTATTTGCAGATTAATTCTTCTATAACCATGGCCTCATCTTCCGTAAGTTTAACCTCTAAGTTCTTATTAACCTTTAAATTCTTATCAGTTTTGCTAGCTTCAATTATCCTAATCCAAATTGCTATAGTTAGAGACCCTAACATTCTATCTAATTTCATTCCAAATGTAACCAATGTTGACGGATCATTCTTCACCTTCATTAGTTTATTTCCTTCCTAAATGCACAAACACAAAAATCATAAGTTTTGTAGATCTTAAATTTTATATGGTTGAATTCCTAGCTCTTAATAGACATGTTCTTTAGTTCCCTAGTGGCACTGCTAATCCACCACACACATATCCTCAGACATTTAAGTTAATATAACTCGTTGATGGCTTTCTTCAAGTAGGGTTTATTAACTCAACTAGTGAGCTCTATTGCCAAACCTTATAAACATGTGATGTATTTGTGTTCCCTAAGAGACTAGCTCAATTTCAGTACAATGTTGTAGCGTAAAAAATTGTTGTTGTAATTTCTGCTTTCAAGAGTGCAAATTTAGAGATTTTTTCCCTTTATAGTACCTTTTTAGTACTGGGATTGATGACACCATCTTGGCTAAGGCCTTTAAAACTGATAATAACACCATTCAAGCTCTAAAAAAAGGTCTCTCACCATAGTAATAAGGATTTGGTTCCAAGCACAGCTATTATATTTAATTCTTAGTTAACTAGCTAAGCTTCCTTTATTTTCATGCCCAATAATCTCCATTAAACAGATATTCATTTATTTTTATTTTCTTTGGTTTTCTATATTATAATCATCCTTTAAGTCCTCTAAATCTTCATTTAGAGATGGAAGAGCCTTTTGTTATAAGAAATGGTGAGTTGAGAAGTGAGAGAGAGAGGGGGGCGGAACTTGAATACTTTAATTTTTTGGGCTCCACTTGCCATATAGAATACACATGAATCGAAGAGTCAAGCTTCAACACATGATAAAGTAATGGAACAATTAAGAGATTTTTAGTAATTTGAAGTTGGAATAGTCCTTTAGATTTTCCAAAATATGACATAAACAGAGATTGAAGAACAAAAGTAATGAAGGGAAACGATAAAATGGAGGTGAAATTAATGCTTACCTACGTTGATCATTTGGACTCTATATTATGGTAGGCTCCAGCTCCTTTGCATGCATTATGTAAGGTGTAAAGGGCCATGTTGAATCAGAGACTAGGTCATGCAAGAGGATTACCAGGAAAATGATGGGGAGTGGTATAATAGTGATAAGGACTTTAGGAGAGCCACACCTCAAAAGCTAGCTTGAAGGGTGGGAGAGCCCATAAGCTTATAAATCCCACATCAGTCCTTTTTATTACCGATGTGACACAATTAGACCGTAACATCCCACCACGCTTAGTAACCCAGGCACCAGCGGGCTGGCTGTGCGTTAGACCATTTATAGCCCCGGGCGAACACTGTTATACCGATGTCACCACCTGTGGGCGTGGCACGAGGACTTGAAGGAGTGGTGTTAGCTCTGATACTAATTGATAAGGACTTTAGGAGAGCCACATCCCAAAAGCTAACTTTTGGGGTTGGTTCTCTTATAAAACCTGTAACAAATAGCCTTTGAACGCTATGGTGAGGATGAGATTTTCAATCCCTAATTGGAAAAGTCTGGAGGCATCGACATTCCGCGAGGAAAGTAAATTACCCCTTTGTGAAATGACAGTGATAGGATGGAGATAAAATGGCGTGCTTAATATAGTTAGTTGGTTAAGGGAAATGTTTGAAGGAAATGTGAACACTCTTAATAATATGTGCTTTGGTTTCTATTTTGTGAATTCCTAACTCGTGTACTCCTATTCTTCTGATTAATGAAACATTTAAATTTTAAAAAAAAAATGTTAGATATACTTTTTGTAACAAAAGACTAACAGAAAAGTTAACTTATAGCTTAAATCAAACATTTGTGAAATGTTAGAGTTTTTTTTGGATGTGTTGAAATGTTTGAGTTTAAATTAAATTATGGTGAAAATGTTAGGGTCCAATTTGACCATTTGCCTGAAAACCTTCATGTTCACATATTAGAGAATGGATCAATTAGAGATCAATAGGTATTTTGACTATAATTTCGTAGGATGTCAAGATAGTCATAGATTTATTTCAGGCTATATCTATTTGCTTGTTGGAGGAGTTGCTTTTTAGAAAAGTGCTAAGTAGACACTTATAGCTTTTTCCATCATGACAATTGAGTTTATAACATATTATAAGGCATCCAATTATGAGATATGCTTATAGAACTTTATCATCAGGCTATGAATTATAAATATCATTAAAGACCATTAAAGTTATTTTAAAACAATAATTCCATAACATTATATTCTAATAATAACAAAAGCTCATCAAAGTCGAAGCACATCAATATCAACTTCCTAGTTGTTAAAGAAGGAATTCATAGTGATCAAATATCTATAGAATATATTATGACAAATTCCATAATTACAGATCTACTAAATAAAGGTTTATTAATCAAGGTGTTTTATGAGCACGCCATTCATATTGGTGTTATGTCATTTGATGATATATTATTTTAATGGGAGTTTTTATTTATGGATACTTATGATTATAGACATGTCTTATGGATTTTTATGATTTAATACTACAATATAAAGGATTTTGTGAATTATACTTTAATTTCATTTAGTTTGATCTCATTAAGGAATAAGGTAAGACCAATTGAAAATAGCCATGTTAAAATCACATGAAATGAAAATTTAATACTACACATTCATACTTAATCCATATGATGTATCTAACCATTATAGATCTAGCCTTGATAATTGTGATAAAGATTTTGTTTGATCTTGTATTGATATGAATGATAGATTAGATTGTTTAAAGACAATTTTATAATAATAGCAACTTTGAACTTATAAGGTTTATTTTGACATATTATTATAAGGAATTATGTATATGTAGTCTAAATGGGAGATTGTTGGAATTTTCAATATATATATATTATGAGGTTTATCCCAAGATTAAAAGTGATCTAATAAGATTTTGAGTTAATGAAACTAAATCATCTAATTAATTGTGGTATATTATGTGTAGAAATTCTATTATTATTTTTCTAATTTATGATGAGTAAATTAGAAATAAATAATACTTTAAGATCTCATATGTCATTATTAAAAAAAAAAGGCAAGACAATGCATCACTTTGAAGGTCAAAGGTTGAAACAAACTTCAACACATTAATCATATTTATTTCAATTAGATTCAAGTATGCTTTTGCAATTAAATTTATTTTTGATAATTTGATATGAATGGTTTGATTTTATTTTATAGATTTGATATTAAAATCTAACTAACCATTATTTAATATCTAGTTTGCATATTTCATGAAAGCTGTATAAACTTCTAAACATTGTGTGTAATTTTTATACAATTTTATTAAAATAAAGTGATTTTAACTTGGGAACTTAATAAAATACCTAATGTCTACTTGGTTACGTGCATGGCGATTTATAGAGGACTGGCGCCGAGTAAGCAAGGAACCTGTTGTTCATCGAGCTCTGCAACCTGTACGATCATGGCAGAAACCGCAGGCTGAGTGGGTGAAAATTAACGTTGATGCTGCTTTGGATGGAACTGAAGGTTTTACAGGCTATGGGGTGGTAGTTCGTAATTGTGAGGGTATTCTACTTGGAGTAAAAACTGGAAGAGTTGAGGCAGTTTTAAACTCTCGGGAGGCGGAAGCAATGGCAATTAAGGAAGCTCTAAGTTAGATGGAGGACCAAGGATGGTCTAAGGTGGTTTGTGAAAGTGATAGCTTGTTGACAATTCTAGCTCTTCAAGATCAACAATTCAAGGAATGCTCTATTTTTGGCGAGGTTTTTAGGTGTATTAAGTTACTTTGTCTGCAAAGCAGTAGTACAATTGCTTTTAATCATGTTCTACGTTCAGCTAACGGATTTGCCCATAGCGTTGCTCAGGCATCTCGTTCCACAGTGAATATTGGGGACTGGATTTCTAATTTCCCTCGTTTTGTATTGAGTGTTATGAGTTTGGATGTTTAATAAAGTCATCCTCTTTATTCTCAAAAAAAAAAACCTAATGAGTTCGTTAAATCCCTTAGATATAGGAATAAGTGATAAATTTTACCCAATTAAATATAAATTTGGATGTGGACACAGATTTAAGAAATTCAAACTACCACCAATTCTATACTTGCCGTTAATTTCAAATTGAGCGTTTTTTATTTTATTTCAGAAACAAAGAGTAGGGACCGTTAGATGTGACGTCCCGTTGGCCGATGGACGTGTGAAGAACGTGACACGAGCATATGGTCACATGAGAAAGCGCGTAAATATTAAGTATTGTAGGATTCCTTTATTAATAAAATAAAGCCGTCACCAGTCATCTGTCTCTGCTTCAATCAACAGATCATTGTGGAAGCACGCGTCCAAGCCCTAGCTTTAAGGGAGGGAGAGCGAGAGCGAGAGGGAGGGTAATTGTTGTGTTCTACTCTTCTTTCTCTCGCTTGATCTCGTAGGTAAATTTTCTTCTTTTGTTTATTGTACTTGTTTCTCTCATCTTCGTCATTGTTGTTTTGGGGATTTTTAATTTATGAGCATCTTAATTTTTGTTGACGAATTGCTTGATTAAACCCAAGTTTTTTCTCAATTTTGTGATTGATCTAGGGTATTGCGTTAGTAAAGTTTAGGGTTTTTTGGATGCTTATGATTTCATTTGCTTTTGTTTCGTGAATTGGGCTGTCGTCTAAAGTTAAAGAGTTTTGGTACGACGATTAATGGTACTACGACGATTTCCTATCGTGTTTCAGTGGCTACCCTTCGTAGATTGCTGACTGCTTTTTTTTTTTTTTTAATTTTCTTTTTGATACTTGTGGACGGTTGTCTTTAATTGAATGCGTATATGTTTCTGCTGGTGCTTTTCAAACCATCACTGCCTGGAGAAGTACTCATTTAAAAATGAAATTGAAAACCACGACTGATATAGATGATTATTTGAATTGAATTTGATGTTTCCACTTTCCTCGTTTTTTTCCCTTCTTTCTATGCTTTGAATTGGGAGGTTGGGTTAAAATTTTCAACTTGGCTTCTCTTATTTGTTGCTTTATTTTAGTGTAGATTCTTCTGACATACGTTTTTTAATCAACTTTTCCAGGTCTGCTTTGTTTTATTTGCGCAAAGTTCCTGCCTCATTTTTGAAAGGCCTTTCCTTTCTGACACATAAGGTAAGAAATTTGAATCAAATTCTTTTTGTATGGATGTTTCTAAACATTACAGGGTACCTAGGCTTGTTGATGATCATTCCAGATATCACCTTGTTTGTAATTCCTGATATAAGTCATCCAATGTTGTGCTACACATTTCCATACTTCTCTTTTTTTATTCTCTTACCTGTAATGACATGGTTTTGTAACTGATATTGGAGTTTATAAGTGCTACTTATCCCCCAAGTTTCCTGCTAAGGCTTTTCTTTGCTTTGTGAGAAACTCATGAAGGGTTTGATGGCAACAATTTTGTTTACTTGAGAACTTGTTTGAAATTGATCCTGTATTGTTTTCTAGATTCTATCACATGTTTTGTGAATCTTTATTTGATGATGGAAGAGCTAACATTGTGTTTTCTCTTCTGTGAGATGTTCTTCCGTTCTTCATCCTACCATAATGTAGGTATTGAGCTGATTTTTCTGTGTAAATGGACTGCAAAAAGTTCATCCAGTTGGTTGAGGAGAAAAAGAAGAGAGTCTTGGAGAAGAAAGAAGCGCCCTTGAAATGGGAGCAAAAGCTAGAAGCTGCTGCAAAAGCAAAGGCAGATGCTGAAGCCAAAGAGAAGAAGCGGAAGGCTTTGAAACACAAAAGGAGATCAATGTCCAAATCTGACTCTGACAGTGACAGTGGCAGTATTGATGAGAGAAAGTTTAGGAAAAAAACCCACAAGAAGCACAAGAAAAATGCTCATTCTGATTCTGGTGACAATGAGAAAAGGAGGGAAAGGAGACCTAAGCGAAAGCCAAAGAGGCAGCCCTCAGGATCAAGTGATGACTTCAGTGACAAGCTACAGAGTGATCCAGAACAAGAGAGGAAGAGGAAGAGGAGACACCACAGAAGACACAGGCACCATGATTCAAGATCAGATTCTAGTTCTGCTTCCTCAAGTGATGACGATGTAGTCAAGAGGAGTAGTAGAAGGCATCACAAACGCCATCAGCTATCAGAATCAGACTCTTCAAGTGATGATGACAACGGTGCAACACTTAGGAGAAATCATTCATATCACCACAAATGCCGTCACTGGACAGAATCTAGTGATTCAGACTTGAGTGACAAGCCCAAAAAAACTCGTGCAAAGTATCAGAAGCATCACAGGCGATCACATAGTGTGGATTCTATGTCTTCTGATTATGATGATGAAAACCGTGAGCGAAGGAGCAGATCTTTAGGGAAATGGTCAGATGACAGCCTTGAAGAAACAAACAAGCCATTAAGGCATAAGAAATCTAGTCATTACCACCATAGTCATCACAATCACAGGTACGACGATTCTGATAGGGAGGAAGATCATTGTTTAATTGGTAAGCATCAACCACAGCATCCAGAAGAAAATGGAATGGAAGTCATGCCGAAAAAACAGTTAAAGACTGATGATTGAGAATGGTGGAAACGATGTCAAGGATGGTCCACCTATCTAGGAGCGAGGCTAACAATTTATTAAGGGTCTTTATGGTTTGTGATTTTTGCTTTTCTTGACAGTTTAAAAGTGAAACTAAAATGTGATGCAGACATGGACGTGATGCTGTGTCTAAGACTCTGTTGCTACATTGTTTTATGATTCAATTTAAACTGTGTTGCTAATTTTTCACTCGTTAAATTGTTTAGTAGATTCCTAACTTGTAATGCACGCATTTCTGGATTATCAATACTTCATCTGTAGATAGTGTTTGGGGGTACGGTCAATTAAGGGGTAAATATACGTAACTAATACCCACCATAACGGTACCAAGACTCCACTTGAACCAACGCAATCCAACCACCAAACTTGGACCCAGATCAAGCAGACAATGGAGGATGCATTTATCGATTCTTTTATGCAGCATAGAGTTTTCCTTTCTTACACAAACCTACTGTCTGTTTGGTTAGCGTCTGCAACAGGCAGAGACGGGACGAGACAGAAATCTGAAGACGGAACAGAACAGAAATTGAAGACAGTGAGGTGTTTGGTTGCGATGGACAGAACAGAGAAAATTGTCCCCGTCCTCAGGACAAAGAGGTGTTTGGTTGCAGTGGACAGAACAAAGAACAGTATGTAATGACAAAAATGCCCCTGTACTAATATATTGGAAAGATGTATTTCATTGGTTATTTCATAATTGTATCAATATTTATATGAAGTGTATTTGTAAGTCTAATAACATTAATTATCTTATTATTATAATTTTTGTAATAACAATTATTATTGATATAATTAATATTAATTATTG
>JAOQMS010000178.1:9916929-9941244 GCA_027563885.1 Erythroxylum longipes
ATGGCTCTAACTCCTTTAATCCACTTAACACCACATAAATTTTAACTAAGTTCCAATATTCCCATCAAATCTTCAATTTTTATTCATGCCTACAAAATTAATGACTCAATTCTAAAAATAAATAATTAAATACAATAATAATTCTATCATGCTTAATTCGACAAAAATATTTTGGGGGCCAACACAGAAACACTAATTTCTTTTATAAGGAATTGAAATAAAGTATACTATTTGGTAAATAAAAGATGGGAACTTATGTAGGGATCAATCTAAAATAAGATCAATTGCATTCAACTATTACAAGTTATTGCTTGGATAAAGCTCCCCTTGTGACTCTTTTTTCAATAAGTTGAGATCCTTAATAAGCTCTATATTGGACGAGGAAGTGTTTTTGAATCTTACTAAATTACCACTCAATACATCAAATTAGCATTGTTTAACCTTAATCCAAAGAAACCACATGGACTATACAAATCTAATGCTTCATTTTGACAAAGCATATAGGATTTAACTCGATGCTTGGTGCTTCAAGAAATCTTCAGGAGTAAGAAAATACTTAGAGAAGTCAACAAAACTTATGTATGCCTTATCCCTAAGAAGAGGAATCCCAACTTACTGCAATACTTTCTTCCAATCTCTTATTACAATATAGTTAATAAAGTAATTTCCAATATTTTAACCTCAATTATAAAGGTTGCCTTAAAGCCTCTTATAAACATTTGTCACGGTGCTTCCATTAATGGGATAACTATAGGCAATAATATTATGCTTGTTCAGGAATGATTTAAGGCCTATAATACCAAATCCTATACTAGAGGTTTCTGAATAAAATAATGATTTCTTCAAAGCCATTAATATGTTGGATTAGAAGTTTATCTTCTACAACCTACATGATTTTGTATTTCCTAAGCTCTTTATTAAGTGGATTTAGGCTTGCTTAACCTCAACTTCCTTTAGTATTTTAGTTAATGGTGAATCCACCATAATTTTATATAGAGTAAAAATATTAAGTTAGGGGGATCCCTTGTCCCTATATCTTTTTCCTTTAGCTATTGAAGTTCTTAATATGATGATAACTTCAAGTATCATTACGAAAGCAAGTAACTCAAAAATTTTAACTTGTTTTTTTAGGACCTAATGCTCTTTTGTGGTGTTAATCTTTACTCCCTTCAATTTCTAGTGAACTCTATTAGCTCCTTCTCTAAGATTTTTGAGTTAAGAATAAATACGGAGAAGAGCTTATTATATATTTAAGAATGTGTGCCAAATGTAGATTCCTTAAGCTTTATTTCAGACTTTTAGTTCTAGATTTCCCCTTTTAAATATTAAGGTGTTCTTACAACTACCAAGAAACTGGGATATGTATATCTTCTCCCCTTTTTGTAAGCTATTAAAAGTAGAATTGCCTACTGGTAGAATTGGTTGCTTTCAATTATTAGCAAGCTTCAACTTGTTGCTTCAATTTTATCAAATATTCAAATCTGCTGGAGCTCTCACTTATTCCTTCCTAGAAGCCTAATTAAAGAAGTGGAGAAGTTGATTGAAAACTACTTATGTATAGGGGAAGTGGATAATTCCAAAGGTGTAAAGTTCAAGAGGCTAGAGCTATGTTTTCCTAAATAGGATGGAGGGTTGGGATTGGTTTCTATTAGGTAATGAATATAGTGCTACTTACTAAAAGAAGATAGAGGCTCAATATGGGTCAAATGGATGCATACTTATTACCTTTCAAATATGAGCTTTTAGAGCTTAAAAACCAGTATAGACCACTTTTGATTCTTAATCCAAATGCTTAGGACGGGGGATCAACTTAACTCCTCTTTCAAAAGTTTGATAAGTGATGGTAAAGAGACTTGATTTTGGTTTAATCACTAGTGTAATCTTAGGGCCTATTTGTTTTATTTTTATCTTTAGTTTTTTTGTTTTTGTTTTCAAATTCATTAAAAAAAACCTATTTGTTTGAGTTTTTTGTTTTTGTTTTTAGTTTTGGTTTTGGTTTCCTCTAGTTTTCAAAAATTATGAAATCCATATATGGTTTTTGTTTTCTATTTCTTTTTTTTCTTAATCTGATTATGATCAACTAAATATATATTATTTAATCATTTAATATATTAATTTTTAATAAGAATTATGAATAATTTAATTTAATATTATATTTTTAATTAATTATTAATAATAATTATGAATAATTTAATTTTACTTAATATAAATTAAATTTAATAATTATTAATAAATGTAATTAAATTTAAAATATCTACAAAATATATAAACTTCATATAAAATTTGATTTAATAATTAAAATATATTTAAAATAAATATTTATTTATGAATAAAAAGTTAATTTTAAATTATTTATTTTCAATAAAATAAATAATTTCATTAATAACTTGTTAGTAAATATTGTATAAGAGATTAAGATAAATTTCATTTGGAAACAGTTTTTCTACTAGTTAAGGGTAAGGCATACTACTATATTTCCTTAGACCCCGTGCATAAGTAAGATTCTCACTAGGTGTTGTTGTATATTAAGATAAATTTATTTAATTAAAAAATTATCTTTAAATTTTATCTAATATATAATTATTATCAGTAATAAATATCACCTATATTGGCATTAACAACTAAACATGTTTTTGTTTTTATTTGAAAGAAAAATATAAACTAAAAACAGAAAATAAAACTGAATAATAGAATAAAAAAAGAAAAGTTGAACCAAATGGCCCCTTAGCCTTTTACCATTAAAGGGTGATTTGAATGTAATTAGACTAACGCTTTCCCATATTGCTAAAGTCAAGGAGATTATATGTGGTAAGGATTGGAACTATAGTTTTAGAAGTTCATCTATATTTGAAGCTAAGCCAATCTCCCTGATTACAAAGCCAATCTAAATGGAAATGACCATGAGATTTGGTTAAGGGATGGTTCTCACAAATTTACTTATAAAACATATAAGGAGATATTCAGGGTATATTTTCAAACAATTCTCTAGTATAACCTAGTATGGACTAATTCCTTGGTTCACAAAATGACTTTTATTAGTTAGTTAGTGATCTTGCAGAGATTGAAGACAAACAATTCAGCACTTTTGATCAGTTATGTTCACTTTTCAAGACCTTCCTCAATCCAGTGCTCGCATAATCTTCCAATGCATTTACTTTTAAGATCTTTGGTCTAGAGTACAATAGTTATTACAGATCTATTGTAATGCTAAAGAATGGTATACAATTTTTCACTAGATTACAACCAGAGCAAAGGGATGGGATAAGACTATAGCTTATTTAGATCAACTTTTATATGTTGTATTATTCTCTGTAGAAAGAAATAACTAACATATTACATTAGGAATTTAGTTTGGATGAGTATGAGCTTATAGCTAAGATAGTTCATTGGATTATATAGGTGCTCATAACTACCAAAGCTTATGAGGAAGCTAGCTTACAGATCGAGCTTAATTGGAATCTAGCATAATATTATTTAAAGAAAAGAAACAAAAGATTTTAGAGCTAAAGGGTAGATGTAATTCAGTGTAAGAGCTTTCCCTTATAGTTTTTAAGATGTAATGGTTAGCTTGAAACTTGTACAATTTTATGGTTTTTATGTTTTGGTTGATCTGTTAGTATTAACATGTTATTAACCTCAATATTTTATTTAATATAATTCATTCAATTTCTTTTAAAAGAAAATATTGGAGCCTTTATAAAATTCAATATTATGGAAATGATCGATCACAGCTCTTTATCTTATGTTGAAGAAGTGAGATTAACTTATAAAGGGGACTCTGTAACCTTCAAATTAATTTTAAGTTGTGGAATATATGCTCTTTGGGAAGAAAGGAAGAAGACATTGTTTTAGATTATAAAGCAAGATATTCATGCCTATTTTCATAGCATCTTCAGATGGATTAGATAGCACATTATGGTCAAAAATGTTTTCAATGAAATGAGTCATGAGCTTGCTTCAATTTGGCAAGTTTTTAAACCTCCTTAAGGTTTTAAAGATTTGTAAGTTTTATTATGATTAGAACTCATGATTTGTACTGCTCAGGACTTTAATGTTATAGAGTAGTTAAGATAAGGCTTTATGATGTTTATGGTCTCAATTAGCTCTTTATATTTAATGTTCTATGTCTTGAAGAAGCCCGCTCACTACTTTTATACTTTGAATCTCATTAGTTATTGTATTGTTGAACTCTTTTTGTACTTTTTACCCTTAGATGGGAAGTTTAATTTAATTTTGTTACTTTCATTTCTAAAAAAGAACTTTCAAAAAGACCTAGATTGATTATGCTCTTGATTGTTTAGCTGTTCAGGTTTACGTCTTATGGTAAGTATCGTTTTTTAGTCTGGAACATCATAAGTTTAAGGCATTCTTAACTCAAGTTGGTTTGCATATGATTTTCGATAAAGCAAACACACGTAAGAAGGGGGTGAATTATGTGTAACTTAAAATTTTTTTGCAAGTAGTTTCAATTTAAATAAGTGACAGGAGTCTGTTGTTCTTTAAACAGATAGGAGCCTGTTGTTCTTTAAAAAGATAAAATCCTATTATGTGATAGGACCCCACTTAAACGAAAGGAGCCTACGATAAATCAAGTTAAAATAATTTAAAACAGAAGTCACCTGTTAAGATTAAAAGGAACCTCTTATAAGATGAAAACAAAGGAACCTATTATAAAAGTGAATGAGCCTCTTACTAAAATGAACACATATACAATATAATGTGGAAATTTAAAAGTTAAGGACAGAGAAGAAGGACACAGTTGATTTATACTAATTTGGATTTAAAATTATAACCCCGCCTGTGTCCAATCCCCAAGTATCCAACTTGAGCATTTCACTAATATCCTAAGTAGTAATTTGATAAGCCTCTTCAAGCTTACGAGTACATATTTTTCAAGGTTCTCTAACCTTCCAAACTATTAGTATTTAGCTAGCCTCTACAAGCTCTTGACAGATGAAAATGTAATTTGTTCAATATGAGCTTTAATGATCTCTCCCAAAAATAATTTTCACTTTCTAAAGCACAAGAGATTTGATAAGAATATGGCTTTCAAGAGTACTGATGCTGTTGATGTAATTCAAAAGCTTAATATGTTTTCGTAAAAGTAGGGGCTCTTCCTTAAATAGGCATTTCCTTCAACTAACTATTGCTTCACTTACATCCTTAGTCAACTAGATGGATTTAAATCTGAATAACTTCGATGTCATCTTTGCCAAAACTCTTACAATAATCACGAAGCTAATATACGACCTTCATAATTAGTAGGATCTTTTTGGATAAACCATTTTTAATAAGGTAAGTTCATCAATAAGGTTCCTGCAAGAAAGGAAGCGTATTTCTTATGATTTTATTTCCTTTTAGGAATTAACTCATTAACAATAAAAGTAAATAAATCTAATGATAATAAGATTCTTCCGGATATTGTGAAATAAATAAGGTAAGTTCATTAGGAAGGTTCCTATAAGAAAGGAAGGATTTCTCCTTTGAGGTTTCGAAAAATACCTGTAGACTTTATAAGTTCTTAATGATTAGAAGGAGCCATTCCTTTCTTAGTAAGGAGCCTATCGTTAACAAAATATAGATTAAAACTTCATATATTCAGTTAGTAACATATATCACATATTCATCATGCTCACAAATTATGCATGCAATTAAAAGTCATACAAGTATATCATCCATCTTTGAGAAAAATATATCTTCTTAATTCTCCCCCTTTGTCATTATCAAAAAGTAAAGGGAAAAGAATGAATTAGGCGTAGATAGGAACAAAGTTATCATAGAGATATATAACATGTCATGCTCAAAATTATGCAAGGTGAAAATATATCATTAACTCTTAACTCTCCCACTTTGTCATTATAAAAAATATATCTACTCTCCCCTTATATTAAAGCTGATAATTCTTCACAGAAGGATAGATTAGTAGCAAAAAATATTATGTCATCAACATATATTTTTACTATAAGTAAATCATTCTCCCTTCTCTTAATAAATATTGTTTTGTCTACCTTTTCTCTTTTAAAGTTATTCTCAAGCAGAAAATTACTTAACCTTTCATACCATGCTCGGGGAGCCTGCTTTAGATCATATAAGGCTTTAGTCAACTTCATTACATTGTCTGGATGATCTTCATTCTTAAAACCTGAAGGTTGCGTAACAAACAATTCTTTGTTAATGTAACCATTTAAGAATGCACTTTTAACATCCATTTGGAACAACTTGAAGTTTCTATAGCAAGTAAAGACAAGTAGAGTTCCAATCGATTCCAATCTAGCAACAAGTGTATAAGTTTCATCAAAATCAATACCTTCCTGTTGATTGTAACCTTGAGCTACAAGTCTAACTTTGTTTCTTACCACCTTACCATTTTTGTCAAGTTTGTTTTGAAGTACCCATTGAGTTCCAATGATTGACCTGTTTTAAGGAAAAGGTACTACATTCTAGAGTTTGTTTTTGTCAAATTGATTTAGTTTGTATTTCATAGCTGAAACCTAGTTTTTGTCAGTAAGGGCCTCTTTAACGGTCTTTGATTTTATTTATGAGATAAGACCAACAAAGTTGTTCTTGAATGATGATCTTTTTCTTAGACTTTCAGAGGGATCTCCCAAAATATATTGATGTGTATCAAGACCTCTCTATTCTCTCAGTGTTTTTCATTGTATAGGCTCTTGCTGAGAAGAAGGAGCCTGCTCTATTCTAGCTTAAGAGGGGCCCTCTTGATTTTGTAATTATGAAGGTATTATAGGTGTAGTTTCATTCTCCGATGTATTTTTAGGTACTAATGGATGTTCTTTATCATCTGTGTCAGTTGCTGTTGTTGAAGGTAATGCTTCATCAAATACCACATGTATCGATTCTGTTATCTTCTCTGTTCTTTTATTATATACATTGAACCTTTACTAGTAGTACTATAGCCTAAAAAATATCTTCATTTGATCTCGCATTAAACTTTCCAAGGTAGTCCACTTTTGCATAGCATTGTTCTGGCCATATCTACAAGAGTCATGTTCTTTCTCTCAAAAACTCCATTTTGCTGAGGAGTCTTTAGGTATGAGAAGTTGTGAGTTATACTATTTTCATTGCAAAAGTCTTTAAATTTTTTGTCATCAAAGTCTCCTCTATGATCGCTTCGAATCGATGTAATGCAGTAACCTTTTTCAGTTTAAACTTTCCTGCAAAACTTCTCAAAGACTTCAAAAGTATCATCTTTATTTGATAAAAAATAAACCCATGTAAATCTGAAAAAAATCATCTATTATAACAAAACTGTAATGTTTGCCGCTAAAACTTTGAATCTTAGTAGGACTAAATAAATCTATGTGCACGAGTTCAAGTGGCTGGTTAGTAGTCATAATATTTTTAGAAAGGAAGTTGTTTCTGATTTGTTTTCCTTTTAAACAAGCTTCACAAACCTAATTGCTCTCAAATTTCAAATTCGACAGTTCTCTTAATAACTCATTTTTGGAAAATTTTGATACAATGCTTATGCTAGCATTTCCAAATATTCTGTGTCAGATAAATGAATCCTTTTCTATTGAGACAAAACACTTGTTACTTTGAGAAGATATATCTTCCAATTAAGCACAAGATATGTTCTGATTTCTAGGACCAACGAATACAATATTATCATTAAGATTGTCAATTATTTCATAATGTGATGCATAGAAAGTAACTCTATAACCTTTATCATATAATTGACTTACGTTGAGCAAGTTATGTTTCAATCCATCAACAAAAAGAACATTATCATTAGAATCAAAGTTAGAATCACCGATTTTACCAATTTCAGTGACCTTTGCCTTTTTTTTATCAGCAAGGACAACATTACCTCTGTCTTTCCTTTCAATATAGTTGAAATGTGATATTTCACTTGTTATGTGTCTGAAGTAGCCGCAATCAACTATCTATTAATTTTCCTTTGTCTCCATTTTGAAGCATATCTGCAGCGTGTTATCTCATTTAAGGTACCCAAATCTTTCGGGGTCCTTTCACATTTGTGGTTTGACCTTTCGGTCTCTAAACATACATTTGAGACAATTTTTTTTCATTTTTTGAAAGTAAAAAGAGTGACTAATATGACCATGTCTACCACAATACAAAACATATGAATGATAGTTGTTATGATTTTTTCCACTTACCAAGTTCCTGCTGTTTCCGCTATAACTACTGTTGGATTTAACAAAGTTTTTGTATGGCCTGATATTGTTATTTTCATTATATCATATTCCAGCATTATAAAAAACACATTTACCACTCCCAAGTAATCATCAAGATTGTTTCTTCCATTAACAAAATAAGCAAGATCTTTTTTAAGAGAAACAATTTTCTTAGCACACTTTTCTTTTTAGATTTTTAAAGTTATAACTTTCTCTTATAATTGTTTTATCTTAGTAGAGTCAATTTCAAGTAATGAGTTTTCTAAGTGAATTATTTTTTGTTCCAAGCATTCTTTTTCAGAAACTATTTGTTTATTATCATTTTCAAGGGAAGTGACTTTAGACAAAAAATCATTTTTCTGATTCTAATAATTTAATCTTATTTGTTAAAGATTCATCATTATTTTTTGACTTTTCAACCTTTTTGAAATAATGCACTGTTAATTTTTTGTACTAATCATATAAGTCATGCTATGCATCTCTCAATTCATCAATTTCAATATCAAAGTCAGAATAATATACCTCATCATCTCCTGATTCAGCCGTAAAAGCACATGTTGTTGACTTACTCAGGCTCTTCTTCTTCAAAGTTATCAAAATCCTCATCTGAAAAAGCTGCAGTCATAACATGCTTTTTTGATTTTCTTTTCTATCTTGTCCTTTTAAAGAAGAGGACATTCTAGTCTTGTGTGTCTAGGCTTCTTGCAGTGATAGGATATGATTTGATTATTTTGTATATTGCTATTATCGTTGCTGCCTTTTGATAGGAATCTGTTGTTTCCAGTTTTTTGTTTCCTTCTCTTTTCTTCATGAGCTTTTTTTTGTAGAAGCGGGCATATTTTCTAACCATGAAGTTGAATTTGTCATCTCCATCTATTTGTAACTCAGTATCACTTTCATCATCATTTGATGGATTTGATTTGTCAACTGGTTTTAATGTCATTCCTCTTCTGTATGAGGATCCTTCATCTCGCCTAAGCTCAGCTTCATGAGTCAGTAAGTTTCCTCTTAACCAGTCAAGTGAGATTATACCGAGATCTTTTATGATTTTTGCAGTTATCATTTTAGGTCTCCATTCCTTTGGTAATGATCTTAGAATTTTTCTTATCAACTCGTCATTTGGACATATCTTGCCTAAATTTTTCAAGGCAGTGATGACGTTGTTGAAACGTTCGAAGAATTTATCTATTGTTTCTCCCTGTTTCATGCAAATAGTCTCATATTGATGCATTAAAAGACTTATTCTATGTTTCTTTACCTCATTTGTTCCTTCAAAAGTAACTGAAAGCTTATCCCACATTTATTTTGCTATAGAACAATAGGATATCTTTTTGTGCTCTTCTAGAGATAATGTACAGATCAGATGATGTCTTGCTTCGGCATTCAGCTATGCATTTCTTCTATCGGAATCAGTCCACACTTCTACGTTCGTAGTAGCAAGAGGTGTAACTCCAAATTTGATAGCTTGCCAGATTTCGATATCCATTGACTGAAGATAGATGATCATTCTCTCTTTCCAATAGGAGTGGTTGTTTCCATTGAAGTAAGGAGGCTTTGAGACGGATTATTCGTTAAGGCTTCTTAAATTGTTTTTCATGATCTATCACGTGTTGTAAAAAACAATAAATGTGAAACTTTGCTCTGATACCAAATGGTAAAGAAAACACACGCAAGAGGGGGGGGGGGTCCGGAATTGTGTGACTTAAAATATTTTACAAGTACTTTAATTCAAATAAGCGACAGGAGCTTGTTGTTCTTTAAAAAGATAGGAGCCTGTTGTGCAATAGAATCCAGCTTAAACGAAAGCGGTCTATGATGAATCTTGTTAAAATAATTTAAAACATAAGTCGCTTATTAAAACTGAAAGGAAACTCTTGCAAGATGAAAATTAAAGGAGCCTCTTGCTTAAATGAACACACATATAATATAATGCGAAAATTTCAAAGTTAAGGTGAGAGAAGAAGGACACAGTCAATTTATACTAGTTCGACTTACAACTCAAGTATACTTCTAGTCCCCAAATATCCAACTTGAGTGTTTGACTAAAATCTCAAGTAGTGATTTGATGATTCTTTTCAAGCGCACGAGTACATATTTTTCAAGATTCTCCAACCTTTCGAACTATTAGTATTTAGCTAGCCTCTACAAGCTCTCAGCAAATGAAAATGAAATTTGCTGGATCTGAGCTTTAATGATCTCTCACAAAAAGAATTTTCACTTTCTAAAGCATAAAAGATTTAATAAGAATATGACTTTTAAGAGTATTGATGTTGTTGATGTAATTCAAGAGTCTGATTAGTTTTCGCAAAAGCAATGGCTCTTCCTTAAGTAGGCATTTCTTTCAACTAGTCATTGTTTCATTTGCATCCTTAGTCAACTGGATGAATTTAAATCTGAATAACTTCGATGTCATCTTTGCCAAAAATCTTCCAGTTATCATGGAGCTAATATATAACCTTCATAATTAGTAGGATCCTTTCAGATAAATCATTTCTAATAAGGTAAGTTCATTAGGAAGGTTTCTGCAAAAAAGGAAGCGTATTTCTTATGATTTTATTTTCTTTTGAAAATTAACTCGTTAACAATAAAAGAATATAAATCCAGTGATAACAAGATTCTTTTGGATATTATGAAATAAATAAGGTAAGTTTATTAAAAAGGTTCCTACAAGAAAGGAAGTATTTCTCCTATAGTTTTGTTTCCTTTTAAGAATTAGACCGTTAATTGTACAAGGAAATAAATTTAATGTGAATTTTGAAATATTAAGTGGTTATCATCAAAATCATAATAATAAACCTTGAGCTAACAATTTTGATGAGTTTGGTCAATTGGGTATCGATTTGTTTAATAAGGCTAGTTTTGTATTCGATAATCATGTTTTTCAGTTGATCAGTATCATCTCAATACGTAGAGGATATTTTGTGGGAGACTATGGATGGTACGTACAGAAATGTTGTGCAACACTATATGTGGATAATTGCAAACAGGTCTAAGTCCAAAAGAATAGAAATTTTTTTGTAATTATAGATTAAGGAACCTAATTAGGAATTTGATTGAAGATTAGAATATGGACAAGGCTTAGGTGGTTTGGATATTTTAAGAGGAGATACCTAAACAATCCAGTACAAAGATGCGAGAATATTATACTTAGGCTATATTTGGTTGGAGGTTTATTAATGAAATGAAATGGAATGTAATATTATTATATCATTTGGAAGGAGGGTTTGTAACGGAATAGAATAAGATGAGATGGAAAAGGAGGGTTTCATATTACATCTCATTTTATTCTAAACAGAAAAAATGAAAAAGCTCCGATTTGGGAGGTTTAGGATGAAATGTAAAATGATAAACAACTTTACACTATATTACATTATAAACCCTTAATCCAAACAACATTTCACTATATTACATTATGAATCTTTCCATCTCTCCCAAACAATTATTTTCTAATAGTAGATCCATTTACATTTCATTTCATTCTATTCTACTAAAAACCTTTTGTCCAACCAAACATAGCTTTAGAGACTGTAAGAGAAGAAAAGGAAGGTCTAAGAAGAATTAGGAGAAGATGATTAAGAATGATATGTCACTGCTAGAACTTACCGAGGTCATAGTCTGCAATATAAAACTTTGATGTACTAGAATACAAATAAAGGATCTCTTATAAAGAGATCCTTTTTGTTCTCTCGGGTCTTTTTGCATTTCCTTTTGTATTTAGCCTCAACTTTTATATACGTAATAATTATATCTTAGAGATTTAGTCTAAGTACTTCCTACTTATTATTATTATTATTATTATTATTATTATTATTATTATTACTACTACTACTTATTTCATATTTTATTTATTAAATATTTATTTTATTTTTATTCTATTATTTTATATATTATATAAAATTTCCTTATTTTATTATTATATTTTTCTTTTTTTCATGTGGGTGATTCAACCTCTCTATTAATTATGGGTAAAGTTATGTATTATTGAATTTTGTAACTTTTATTAACTTATTATTATTATTTTTGTTGTCATAAATAGCCGTAGCATTTGAAGCTTTGCTGATATGGCTTTATATGTAAACATCCATCAAATAAATCTCCTCTCGCATTTAACTTACATAAGATCTTAAATGTTAAATTTTTTTGAATAAACAGTAAGTGAATGTTTGTTTTTACCATAATTTTAAAATTTTATTTTTTAATTTAGTAAAAATTGAATTTCTTATTTCTATTTTAGTTTTAGATTCTTTCAATTTTCATGACATAAAAATTGATTTCTTTTTTTTTCTCATAATTTAGTTTACCACCAAATACGTATATATTATTTTAATTATTTAATATTAATTATTAATAAGAATTATAATTTATATATTTAATTATATAATTTATTTCAATTTTTAATTACTTTAAAATTTAAATTTAATAATTATTTAACTAATATATTTTAAATTTACAATATCTTTAAAACACATAATTCGAAGAAAGCTTTAATAATTAAAATATATGCTAATAAATAATTATTATTTATAAATAAATTTTTACTCATTTACTTAATTGTTTTAATAAAATATAATGAATCTTTTACGATATTTATTAAAAATTATTATAATAGATTAAAATAAAATTAATCCAAGATTTAAATTTTTTTAGTATTTAATTATTATCAATAATAAAAGTATAACTACATTAATATAAATTTTGTTTTTGTTTAAAAATGAAAATTTAAAAATAAGAAAATAAACTAAAATAAAAAGTGAAAAAATTCATTAAATTAACTTTTGAACATAAGTTCAGTCACTAAAATATATAGTAAATCAAATATAAACCAATTATTTATCATATTTTAAATAATTCATTGCAGTTTTGCACTTAAGACTATGGTGAAGCATATGAAAATCAAAATTTCTCATATTTATAAAATTAGTGAATTAAATTCTTAGCCATATATGCATATTAATTTTATTTGTCTTCTAATTATATATTCATAACTTTTAAATGTGTTTACTTTTGTATGTTTAATAATTTGTATGATTATTATAATTTTATAATTACAGTCAAATAACATTTGATTATAATAATTAAAAAATCATTATAATAATTTTTATTTAGTACAGAGATAATTAAAATTATATTTGATTAACAGTATACTAGTTTATAAATAAGGTTATTCATTAATTTAATTCCGCTCTAAAATCCTTAGTTAAAAGAGGCCTTAAGTTGAAGAAGAGGTTAAAAACGTCTTTAACTCAAATGTATGTAATTACAAGAAATTTCCCAAAAAAAAAAGGTATATGGTTACAAGATACAATTTCTACATATATAAACACAATGCTTTGATCACGACTTTGGAACTATGATTGAAAAATTATGTATGCATGGTTAGAAGTTGACCACTTTAAAAGAGTTGCTTCATTTAAGAAATGTAAGGTGAAAGGCATTTTAAAATTTGAGTTGGCTCTTTAAATTTAAACAATTTTCATGGTCTTTACTTAGTAACAAAGAATCGGAATAAAAAATCAAAATAGAAATAAAAATGAAAAGTAATAATCAAAATATGAATTGAATTATTAATTCTATGTATTTAATTTGCAAACACTAAAAATGAGATTATAAAAATTAATAGTTGGTATAAATATGAAGAAAGATAATGACATTTTTTTTGATTTTGTAAATAATTAATTAAATTATTTTATATTATTATTAATTAATAAAATATTTGTATTTAATAAAAAATAATTAAAATTATTTATTTTGAATGATTCTTGCTTCATTCCTGGTCTTCTTAACGGAATTTCAATTTTTGGCAACAACAAACGACAGCGTTTCGATTCCTTACCCAAGGCTGCGATAATCAGCAACCTCAAAACCCCGCAAGGCAAAAGCTGTCACAGTTACACAGTGAGAGAGACGAGAGCGAGACTGAAAAATGGGTAAAGCAGAGAAAGAGCGGCTCAACCAAACGTTGAATTGGCACCTCAGCAACATTCACGATACCTTGCAGGTTCTAAGTTTTATTCTTCTATGAATTTTATGTATTGGCATATATTTGGGCCAAATTTGGATTTTGAATTGAATTTTGCTGTGGGTTTTACTTGATGTTTCTGTTTTGAACAGATGTTAGAGACTCCACCTTCTACGTTGAATAGAGTGAGCTGGGGGGAGGTAGTCAAGATGGTTGACCAAGTCTACAAACAAGCTACTGTTGGTACTATACAAAACTAAACCTTCTCTGTACTTTATTTCTCAACTTTTTCTATCTCTAAATCTGTTCTTTCTTTATGATTCCTTATGTTTTTCCTATGCTAAGATTGTTCTTGACTTGTTTTGTCCATGTGGCATCTTACTACCCATCTTTCTCGACGTTGGTATCAAAGTTTGATGTCCTCTTTCCCCCTCTCTTGAACACAACCATGTTCCTTTTAATTGGTTTTGGCCCAAGTTTCCACTGTATGGTAGTCTAAAGGATACAAGTATTTCCCTGATGATTATGGTGCATAATATGTGAATGACTTTGTTTTATTTTCTTTAATCTGCACTTGAATACATGACATGGAGCAAAGTAGTTTGACGGTTTCCGATGTACCTCACTTCAGCTGTTTGTTAATTTTGTTTTAAACAAGCAATAAGAATAACCATTAGGGGTTTGACCAGATGGTAGGAAGTTGTGAGTACTTTGTCATTTACCGGGGTTTGAGTCTTAAATAGGTAAATGAGGTGAGAGTTAGTATATATTTCTGTCTAATGTACCAAAAAGAACTTGTGATAAGAATGGTGACAATTTTTTTCCTTACAACTTTCATTGATAATCTGATTTCTTCCGTGGATTTTTGAGATACATGCCTTTCATTTCTTTTTTTATTCTTCTTCGTTCAGCATGGTGTGATGGCTCTAATTGAAATGCCTAATCGAGTTTACATGATTACGATTCAGCTGGGATGCTTTGGTCTGGGGAAACACCTAAAGCAAAAGAAATTGAAGAGAATATGCAAACATACTTCAACACTTTGCAGGGTTTCCTTTTGCTTTCTCACGGAAGTACAGTGGGTGCAGGACCCACTCTTTCTTCCAGCATTAATGCATCAATAAAGCAAGTGGTTGATAGCAGTTTTAAGTTAATGATAGAAACTGTCTCTTCATTTGGTAAACAGCTTCCCTCTTTCTCTCTCTCTCTTCTCTTTATGTCCCTCTATTCTTGAGCTATTCACCGTCTAACCTTGCACCGACATTGGTTATTGGACAAAATACATTATCAGTCCACCTTGTGGTAATGTCTTCTTAAAACGAGAGGATGCTTTTATCAATTTTTAAACAAGCTTTTGGTTTGGAGAAATTGATAAGGGGATGGAGGAACCTGCTGAAAACTTGAAGAGTAACAATAAGCATAAATATAATGAAGAACATCAGTAAGCATAAATCCCGTGATAACAGAATAAGAAATGAATACAACCAAAAGGTCATGATTTAGCAGATATACAGTTCCTGCTAAGCAATAAATAACTTAAATATGCCCAAATTTTCTAGTGAAACATGTTTGATCACTAGGGACCCTTGTTTAATGATGTAGTTTTTCAGCTCGCACACATGTTCTGACGTTAATTCATGTATTACTTGTCACAATTTCTCAAATAACAGAATGGATTTGATAGCTTGAGGACCTACATGGTGTGGGGATGTAGATTTGAAAATGATATATGCGAGTTTCCAGTATAGAAGCTCAGAGAACACATGAAACTCGATTGTAAACCGATAAAACTTGTTAACAGCCAAAAATATTTGTAAACAACCTATCATTGCTGCAAACTTTTATCTTGGTATTTTCACTTTTCTTTATAATATAAGCATATTATGGCAGTTCCTGTCAACCTATGTAACTTGTTTCTTGTTAGGTTTATCTTCTCTAATTTGAACATACAGGATCTGGCAATAAAGACTTGAAACTCGAAGTGCCGCAGTTGGTTGGTGCAGTATGGGAGACATGTTCTGCCCTTAAAAAGACTCCTGCGACAAATATCACAGCCATTGGGCGAGCTATGACACAAGTTGCCGTTTCAGTCAAGGATGTTCTACGTGAGATGAAGGAGCTCAAGCCATATTCCTCTAAAGAGAAAGATGATACTAGTCATGATGCTCATTCTAAAGAAGACAGTGCAGCCTGTGACTCAAATGATTTAAGTGATGATGATCTGGGCAACGACTTGTCAGATGAAGAAATGAAAATTGCTCAATCAGGAACAATGGTTGTGTCAGAGACCATTGGATTAATAAAAGAACTTATCCGTACCATCACAAGTTTGCTGAAGCAAGAAAAACCTGATGATAGTGGTGAATTTGTGAATTCTTTGGAGAGTTTGTTGAAACTTTGTCAAGAAATTGGATCTCAGATTGATGAGATTGGAGCTTGCCTTTATCCGCCACAAGAAGTTTCTGCAATGAGAGCAGCTTTGGAGAAAATGTCAAAGTTTATTAGTGAAATGCTGTCAGAGGTAGAGAATTTCGAAAGCTCTTCGGAATCATTCTTCCAAGTATGCAATGGTTTGAGGAAGTCAATAAAACAAATGGATTCTGAACTTGAGTGCGCCAATACAACTGAGGTGGAGGCCAAAACGCAGAATCTTGTTGTAGGCAATGAGAGAAACATGAAAACTAGTGCTGGTTGAAGCTATCCATAGATTCTTATACCAGAATTTTATTTTACAATGCCAAAGTTGACAATATTCGTCTCAAATTTAAATACATGCCTTGTGGCTTTTGATTTTGTTTGAATAAAGAAAAAGTGTCGGGCTAAGCTAGGCGACTATCCAAGCCATGACATGAACATCTTGTTTTGAACGATCAATCACAATAATCAAAGAACAAGTGCGAAAATAATACACACAAATTTACGTAGTTCACTAATGTTTGGCTACATCCACGGGTGGCTAGAGTTTTCTTTTATTTCACTATAAATGTTTTTCAACATCAGTACATAAATAAAACGTATTTATATGCTCTGGAGAATACAAAAGATATAACTGATCCTTGTAGGCCTGGTGTAAAGTCCAAATATATTATCAGGCTCCACATCTCAACAATTCTCCCATTTGGAGACTGATCCAGTCAACCCAACCATCTTCATTCTCCATGCCAATGTATCCAGCAAACTCAACTAGCCGCAACATCTTCCACGCTAAGGTAGAAGACCAACTGAGGCCTTGCACAGCCCCAGTTTCCCAGCATCAACAACTTGAGTCAATATGTCTGCTGGATTCTTAGCACTATCAATCTTCATCAAACACGTCTCACCTTCTTCCACCAGACTGCGAGTGAAATGGTACCTGCACCGGATGTGCTTAGTTTTAAAATGATACACTGGGTTCTTCACCAACTGTATGACACTCTGACTATCAGTAAAGAGAACCTTGTTATGCTGCTTCTTGCCTAACTCTTCCAAGTAATTAGTCAACCATATCATCTCCTTACCAGCTTCAGCTATTGCAACATATTCAGCCTCTATTGATGACATAGAGACACACTTCTAAAGTTTAGTCATCCAGCTCACTCCTGTCCCAACTATAGTGTAGACATACCCAAATTTACTCTTGCTTGAATCCACATCTCTACTAAGATCATCATCAACAAAACCCTCTAGTACTACCTTGCCATTCCCATACCAACGTGAGGTGCTAACTGTTCATTTCAAGTATCTTAGAAGCCACTTCACAGCTTCCCGATGCTCTTTCTCTGGATCTGACATGTATCTGCTCACAGCTCCCACTGCATGTACTATATCAGGCATAGTGCAGATCATAGCATACATCAAACTCCCAACTGCAGAAGCATATGGCACTTTTGCCATGTGCTCATGTTCCTCAGCTGTCTTGGGTGATTGCTCCTTTGACAATTTGAGATGGTTAGCCAAAGGCGTGCTCCTGGGCTTAGCATCATCTCTGAACCTAGATAACACCTTCTCAATGTATTGCTGCTGAGACAGATTTAGAATTCTAGCAGGCCGATTTCGAGAAACCCTCATCCCTAGAATCTATTTTGCTGCACCCAAATCTTTCATCTCAAACTCTGATGACAGTCTCCCTTTAAGATTATTTATCTCCTCCATACTTGAACCTGCAATCAACATATCATCCACATGCAAGAGTAAAATAACAAAGGAGTCAGTAAACTTCTTGATGTAACAACACTGATCCTTTTCACTCCTGTGAAAACCATTTCTAAACATGAAAGAGTCAAACTTCTTGTACCACCGTCTTGGAGCCTGCTTCAATCCATAAAAGCTCCTTTTGAGCTTACACACCATGTGTTCCTTACCAGAAACCTCATATCCCTCAGGTTGCTGCATGTAGATCTCTTCTTCCAAATCTCCATGTAAAAAGGCTATTTTTACATCAATCTACTCAAGGTGCAAGTCCTCTGTTGCAACAATACTTAGTAGAATTCTGATTGTAGTTAGCTTCATAACAAGAGAGAATATTTCAGTGTAGTCAATGCCTTTCCTTTGTGAATATCCCTTAACTACCAATTGAGCCTTGAACCTAAATATACATCAGTTTCATTCTTGATCCTGTAGACCCACTTGTTCAATAGAGCTTTCTTCCCTGCAGGCAACTCAGTTAACTCCCAAGTATCATTCTTTTCAAGTGACTATATCTCATCATACATCGCTTGCTCCCACTTGATTGAATCCTTCACCTGCAAAGCCTCATCAGGTGTGACTGGCTACTGTTCTAGTTCTGCAACAATATTTTCTAGATTTTCATGTGGTCTTGCTGCAATATCACGAGGTGAAATTTCTTGTAACTCAACCTCAGCTTCCACTTCTTTTGCATCTTCGGATCGCACTCCAAACTTGTTCTTATACAAGACATTCTCATTAAATGTCACATCACAGTGTCTCAAGATCTTCCTTTTCTTGTCATCCCAAAATATGTATCCAAACTGATCCGAACTATACCCAATGAAATAGCACTTCAAAGCCTTTGCATCAAGCTTGTCTCTTTTCTCTAGATCAACATGAACATAGGCAGCACACCCAAAAGTCCGCAGGTGAGTAAACTTGACCTCCTTACCTGACCAAACCTCTTCTGGCATCTTGAAACCCAAAGGAACTGAAGGTCCTCTATTTATCAAGTATGCTGCTGTGCTCACTACATCTGCCCAAAACATTTTTGGCAACCCAGCATGTAGTCTCATGCTTCTTGCTCGCTCATTCAACATTCTGTTCATTCTTTCAGCAATCCCATTCTGTCTTGCCTTGCCAGGAACCATCCTAGTGCACCTAATTCCCTCATCAACACAGAACTTCTTGAATTTTGTAAAATCATACTCTCCACCATTATCAGACCTTAGGCATTTGATCTTCAACCCAGTCTGATTTTCAACTTCAGCCTTCAACCTCTTAAAGGTAACAAACACATCTGACTTATGTTTTAGAAATTAAACCTATACCTTCCTGCTGAAGTCATCAATGAAGGTAACGTAGTATCTCGAACCACCAAGAGAGGAGACTGGAGATGGCCCCCACACGTCTGTGTGTACTAGTTCTAACCGTTCTGCCTTTGGTTCCCTGCTAGCCTTTGTGAAACTGACCCGTTTCTGCTTGACAAATCTCACAAAAACCCATATCAACAAATTTCAAACCTTGCAAATACCACTTTAAAGCTAGCATCTTCATCCCCTTCTGAATCATGTGTCCTAGTCTGTTGTGCTACAAACTCAAGCTTGATGTACTATTAACTACAGCAACCATGTTCGGACACCCTGTGGTAGTGTATAGAGTTCAAAATTTTGTGCCTCGTGCTATCACCATAGCTCCCTTCACAATTTTCCAGGAACTCTCCCCGAACACTGCCCTGTAACCCGTACTGTCTAACTGACCAATAGAAATTAGATTCTTCTTCAAGTCAAGAATATATCTGACATCCTACAACTTCCATTTACTCCCACCTGAGGTCTGGATATACACATCCCCCTTTCCAGCAATCTCCAAGGCTTTATTATTAGCAAGATACACCTTCCCAAAATTTCCAGACTTGAAGTTATGGAATAACTCTTTGCTCGGGGAAGAGTTGAATGATGTACCGGAATCAAGTAATAGGAGTCAACTGAACTGTCCACACTAAAATTAAGGCGTCACCAATGTTTTCCGTAGAACATACAGAATCATCATCTTCACGGGACTTATTGTTTTTCTGGCCTTTCTTCTTCTTAGGCTTAGAGTAGTCTTTCTTGAAGTGTCCTTTTTTACCACAGTTCCAACAAGAGACCTCTTTTTTACCTTGATATTTTCTCCTTCCTTTTGATTTCGATCGACCATGTTTACTATAGCCTCCCTTCGACTTTCTCCTGCCCCTTCCCTCGACATTGAGTGCATCACCAGACAAATCCCCGATTTCCCTTTTATGAATGCTCTCGCTCAAAACAACATCTCGTACTTCATCAAACCTTAGCTTCTCAGACCTACGTGAACTGCTAATTGTGGAGACAACAGTATCCTATGACTCGGGTAGAGAGGACATCAAAATTAAGGCTCTAATCTCATCATCAAAATTAATATCAACAGAGCTTAATTGACTGATAATCATATTAAATTCGTTAATATGATCTGGGCAGATCGA
Organism: Erythroxylum longipes; assembly: GCA_027563885.1. NCBI lineage: Eukaryota > Viridiplantae > Streptophyta > Magnoliopsida > Malpighiales > Erythroxylaceae > Erythroxylum > Erythroxylum longipes. The sequence continues at coordinate 9,937,691 of JAOQMS010000178.1, forward strand.
CTTTTAGATATCTCCATATTAAACAAATGATGCATCAGATATACCTTATTAATAGCCGACGATTTTTCATACATGTTTGCCAGAGCCTTCAGTACTCCTGCAGTCGTTGTCTCCTTAACAATGTTGAAGGCTACGTTTCTCGCCAACGATAGACGAATCAACCCTAGCGCCTGCCGATCTTTCAGATCCCAAACCTCCTGTTTCATGGTTTCTGGTTTCTCCCCTGACAAGGGTTCGTGGAGATTTCTCTAATACAGACAATCTTCCATTTGCATCTTCCAGAGACCAAAATCGGTTCCATCGAATTTCTCACTTTGAACCTTCACGCTTTCCATCTTTTCAGATTATTGTGATACGAACCAAGCTCTGATACCAGTTTTTATAAACGATCAATCACAATAACCAAAGAACGAGTGTGGAAATAATTTACACACACAGATTTACGTGGTTCACCAATGTTTGGCTACGTCCACGGGCAGCTAGGGTTTTTTTTTATTTCATTGTGAATGTTTTTCAACATCAGTACATAAGGAGAATAAAATTTATTTATATGCTCTGGAGAATACAAAAGATATAACTGATTTGCGATTGTGGGCTTAGTGTAAAGTCCAAATACAACACATCTTTACTTGATGATGAGGTAATCAAAACTTTTTCTTCTTTTGCTACTAAATGCTTTATCAAGGAGAAAGTCGTTCTAAAATGGTACAATAGGGATTTGTAGATCTGACAGATCCATTAAATCCATTTTTTGCTTTCGGTTAGTTACATAATACAGAGGTTACTCTTTCACTACATCCCAGTATAATTTCTTGCGTAGCAAGGGTCGTTTGGGAAATAAATTAATCAAATGCCTGTGTGGTGGGGCATAACCACCCAAGTAAAGACCCAGAAGTGATGCTTCTAAAAGCACCTGAATCAGATGATTGTTTGATGCTGTACGTATGACGTAGAAGCACCTGAATCGGAGGATCGTCTGATGCTGTATGTATGGCGGCGGCGATATGTTGACATTATTTGTTCTCCTGAGATTCGAACAAGTTATCCAAAGTAGAAGATGTATGTATTACTGGAACCTGCGAAAGGACGAGCTAATTAGTTTTGTAAATATTATTCACTTAATTACATCCTGGCACTAATCGAAGTTAGGGTTTCACCTTGTTTTACTATTCTCTTTTATATATAACAAAAAATTATATCAATTATTTTCTAATTAATATTTAGATGTTTTTATAATCTCTTCTAATCACTTGAACACATTTTAAAAATATATTTTATTATTTTCTCCCAAGTCAAAATATTATCAAATCAAATGTTAAACATACACATCTACTTGCTACAAATACAAAAGAATTATACACGAGCCCAATTATTAAAAGTAACAATTCATAACTCCTTAAACACATGAGTATCCAATTGAAATGAATCTCCAAAAATATTATAGGAGACTGCTTTGCAGAAGCAAGAGAATATAAATTGTTATTTTGGATCTCCTACTCTTCTTTCAATAAATTAGGTGGCAACCTAAGAAACGAATAATATTTACAAAACTAAGGTAGTAAAGATTTATCTCAACTTGTAGATTAATTGGTGATTGCTTCTAATGGGTCAAGAGTTCCAAGTCATTCAATTTGCCACTTCCCTAGGATTTAAACATTTGTTGAAGCAATAATAAAAAGTCTTAGATCTCTTAATATCATGGCTTTATTGGTTCATTAATTCTAAATCATTCAAGTTGTGACTTACTCAAGATTTAAGAATAATTAAAGTGTTGGATTTCCTAATATTAGTTAATTTAATTTGACTCTAAATTATTAACTAATTAAATAATTTATTAGTTATGGCGTGTATATAATAATTTACCTAGCTAGTGTATATTTCAAAAAATGCCAGCTACAAATGTCACCGATATAAAATACAATAATTTACTTGAAAAAGTACAAACTCAAAATATTGACAAATAAATCATAAAGATTACTTATAATTAAGAAAATACTGATATAAAATAGAAATATTTACGCGAAAAAACAAGTTTATGCTAAAAATTGAGAACAATAGCCTTGCAATAATTAGTAAAACTTGCTCTTTTGTGATCATAAGATTACATCTTTAAATCACAAAAATAGCAGCTACGTATATTGATGGCCCTCCTCCGATCCTCGTAAAACTAGAAGCTTTATGCACGAAGTACGTTGACTTTTTACAGCATAAAGATTCCACAGGTCCTTTAGCATAATTAATGAAAAAAATTAATGTAAATAGAGGCAAAACTATATAAGAGAAGATATATATTTTTTGAATACAAGGGAAAGAAAACCGAAAAATACCGCTACATACAAAATCAGCCGTAGGGGATACCCCGGCTATATAAAACACGATTCCTATCAGAAACTAAAAAAGGAAGCGTGGTTGGCGGAGGATCAGTAAGAACATGCAATCCTGGGGTACTTGTAGAGCTGTCACGGCTAGGCTGTCGGCGTTGGTGTTCCCCTCCCGATAGACATGTTGAAACTGCACCTCCCAATTGCGATCCAACAACTCGCGGAGATCCTGCAACAACCCAAAAGGCACAGTCAGTAAACCTCCGGAAGAGGAAAGAATATTGATAACTTGAAGCGAGTCGACTTCTAATATGATCCGCCTGTGGCCAAGGGCCTATGCTACTGTGAGGCCCGCGTGAACCCCTGTTAATTCGGCGATTAAAGGTGGGCATGCCTCAAATTTAGAAAGAAAACCCCCAAGCCAATGGCCAGTGCAGTGCCTAAGCAACCCCCCAGCTGTACTGGTCACGTGCCCAGGTTGCACTGAGCCATCGGTATTAACTTTGGTCCAGCCCTCTGGAGGTGGGGTCCATTGGATGAGAGTCCCGATAGGCAAACTAGACGGGTCAGTGACGTGACTCGATATGGCCCAAGCCCGGCCAATCCAAGACACAGCCCCTAATACGAGGTGATGTCTAACGGCGGGCCACCCGAAGCCCTCCTCAAAGATACATTTATTGCGCCATTGCCAGAGGTACCAACATGAAACCCCAAAGATGATCGCCCAGTCGGCCGTAGGTGTAGTACTGTGGACGGTCAGGTTGGATTGTAGCCACTGTAAGATGTCTCCCTGGTAGAACGAGACCTCTTGCAATCCAGGGGTCCAGTGCTGCCAAAAATGCCGAGCCCGGGAACAATCACGAAGGGCATGTAAAGTAGTCTCGTCGTGCCCACAGTGGGGGCAGGTACTATCCAAGGCTAAGTGTCGCCGAACGCGTTGATGATTAGTCAGAAGTTTGTTGTGGGCGAGTAGCCACAGAAAGGCACGTATCCGCTAGGGCCCTGGCCACTTCCAGATGATATGCCATAAAAGGGTTGGGGCCACCGAGTCGGCTTCTGTAAGAAGCTTAGAAGCTGAGGTGAGGGTAAATTTCCTGTGTGGGCCTGGGCCCCAAATCAACTTGTCGGTCTCTGTTGCAATAGCCGGAGGTCGCACCGTGTCTAAAACCCTGCAGAAGTGATCGGGGAGAAAAGGAGTGATCAGATCCCAATTCCAGGTGCAATCCTCTGCCA